>RJWJ010043731.1:0-12472 GCA_004363605.1 Indri indri | reverse complement strand
TGAGAAGACTGAGAGTAAATGAGGAAAAAAGGAGTTTGAAATGGAATTTTCAGAAGCCCGACCCAGAATCCTACTCACTTACTAGTCATAATAATTATTGAAACATTTATTCCAAGACCTATTCACCTGTTTCTCTTTTGATGAAAATGTGGGTTCTTATTAACTATTACTGTATCATTATATAAATTGGACACAAACATTCTATGTTAATAAGAGAAAGAAATACGTATATTTTTTTAATGCTGGGAAAAAAACTACGGAGGACAGAGAAGTCATTTTTTTAATACAATTTGGCAGACGAGGCTAGAGACAGATGAAATTGAAGTCATCGACACCCAGGCATTAGAACTGCAGGCCTGCAGTGTCAGACACAAAGCCAACTGAAGAGAAGGGTGGGCCAGGCCAAGACTGATCTCTCACACACGCCGTGATAAGGATATATAGATTAGGGAAGGGGTTGGTGGTGGGAGTGGTGGGACAGAACACTTGGATGCCTATGGGACTTTGTGCTTAACCTACTAAGTCCACTTTCCAAATTTTATGGATTCAAATTACACTTTATATGAGGACAAATTTGGGTACAAGTCACAGCTTACCTCTAACTGGCTTGAACAATAGAATTTAGTTACTGGATTTATTAGGTCATTTGCTGTAAAATACAGAATTGGAGTTGGCTTTGGTTTGAGATTGAGTCAGTGGGCCAAAAATTCACATAAGAATGTGATTCCTTCTCTTCCTACTGCCTCCCGTGGAGTCAGCTCTGTCTTTAGTTGGGCTTAGCACTGCGGTTCCGTATAGTTGGCCACAGTGGACCAAGGCCTGCTGCAGAGTTGGAGATGGAGCTGGGCTTATCCAAGCCATGCACTTGCTACCCGCTGGGGAATGTTCCTCCAGGAAATATCTGTGACATGCAGCAGAATTAACGATGAGTGGGGCCGCAGGAGGAAACCAGAGGCATTTACCCACCCTGAAGCTGTGAGGCTTTTATCTAAACCCAAAGGCAGGATTTTTAACAGCTGCAATTACTAGAGATCTTTTAGAACAGAGGTTACCTGCTTTCAGATTGCACCCAACCGCATCATAGCACTTTTCGAACAATTGCAAAATTATTTACAAACATAATTACTCATTGACTCCCTTCTTTCTCCCACTGCCAATTTTAAACAAGGTTCATCATTTCGTTCTCCATTCTTTCCTCAATGTCAAGCATAGGTAGTTTAGCAGCATAGGAATAGGAGTGGAATATGCACTGCAAGACAAGGGCTACCTGAGCCCTTAATAAATACTAATATTTTTATAATCTTAAAATTATAAGGTAGATCCTGTGATTGACTTGATTGCTCCCCATCAGTGATAAAAGTGGTGTGACATACAGCTAAATAATGGCAGAGCTGAGATGTAAATCCTGGCAACTGGCTACAGGTTTTGTGCTCCCAATGCTCTTTAAAGGCTTCCTTAAAGCAATGAATGAATTAAGGAATGAATGAGTGAAGGATTGCAGTAATGAATAAGTTAATTAATGAATGAACAATAAGCAGGATGGAATATCTCTATCTGCATTCCTTAAACATAAATGTTTTCTTTTCAGAGACAGTGCCTAAAACATGCAACTAGATTTTAAGAAATCTGATTTCAAGCTCCAATAATGTCCTTAATATTCTATCTAATTTAATTGGAGCAATTTTTAAACTACTCAAAGCCATTGTTAATTCAACCATTAAATGTGCATTAAAATTCTGCCCTATCTACTTCACAGGGAATTTTTGTGGATACAAAAAGATAATATGTCGGAAGTACTTTGGAAACTGTAAGGCATTATACAAATACAAAGTATAAATCTAACCAATGTAAAACTTTTCAAATAGTAAAGTTGTTTTCTATTATTATCAACATGTTGATGAATAATATTATCTGAAGGATACAGACTAGGGTCATAAACACAGGAATAGAGACCTGCTGTAATCATCAAAGTTTAGAATTTTAGAGCCAGAGAGCCTATAGAGATGATTTAGTTTGACCTCTCATTTTTCATATTAAGATTGACTCAAGGTTATTTTTTCTGTGAGACACGGGATCTTCAAGAAAATGGCCCCTATTTGTCCTACCTATTCTTATCACAAGTGAATAATTTCAAAACCTGCTCAAATCCTCAGGAATAGTAATGTTATTTGCAGCAAAATTTAGCCTGGCTACCATTAGAGGATCTTCACATTACCCAGAGCAAATAATCATATGCATTCAATAAGTATTCAATAAGTATTTATTGAATGAATAACTTGTGATTTTTTAGTGATTAAGCAGCAGAATATATTCCTCTGTCTGAGTGAACTGAAAGCAGCTACTCCAGGGAGGTGGAGGGCCAAGGCAAGAGGTAGGCTCTCAAACATGAACTATGTCCTTGTTATTTGTTAACTGGCCAATTCTCTCAACCTGTGTGAAGTTGTTGGCTCAAGTAAAATGTGGCAAGAGAGTAAGGGAAATGAGGCTGTATTATTGAGTCACACCACAATAATACTACATAATCAACTGACTTTTTGGCAGAAAGCATTCTTTACCCACCTAGGGTAACTGCAGGACTGTGGACCAGCTGAGAGATCTCTGGTCATTCATTCTTCTGGATCAAAAGGGATACCTACGGTAGGTCCTTTTCATAACTATGGCAGAAGCTCAGAAGAGCAACTTCTAACCCTCTGCCAATAGCTCCTTGCTGACATGTCATTTAAAACAGACTACATAGCCAAGCTCCAAATCAAGAGATAGAAAAGTAAACTCCTCCTTCAGTGAGACAAACGTAAGTACCATGCCAAACCTGAATTGGGAGGAAGGGAGTTAGAGACTGAATTGTGTACCTCCCAAAATTCATATGTTGAAGTTCTCACTTGCAATGTGACTGTACTTGGAGATAGGGCCTTTAAGATGGTAACTAAGGCTAAATAAGGATGTAAGGGTTGCATCCTAATCTAATAGGACTGGCATCTTTAATAGAAGAGGAAGAAACACCAGGAGTACGAACACACGTAAGAAAGGCCATGTGAGAACACAGTAAGAAGGCACTATCTACTGGCTAAAGAGAGAACCCTCCACTGAAACCAACCCTGCCAACTCCTTTATCTTAGAATTCCAGCCTCCAGATCTGCAAGAAAATAAATTTCTGCTATTTAAGCCATACAGTATATGATGTCTTATTATGGCAGATTAGCAGACTAATACAGAGAGTTAATATTCTACTCCCATGGAGTTAGGAATGGATGCACTAAATATTTGCTGAACAATGATTTATTTTACCACTGCTATGCAATTTATCTTCCATTCTGAGTCTGACAGAAGTCAAGTCAAGAGAGGACTTTACCACTTCCTTGAGAACTCACAGTCAGTAGGTAACAGCATAGGGTCTTGAAACCAAGACTTTACTCAAGTCCTTTGTTCTCTTTATAGCATATTATTATATAGTCTGCTTTCCCCCTCAGTAGAATCCAGACAAGTAGCATACATCCAACAGTGGAACAGCATATGAATGTGGAATGAATAACCACATTCCTTAGAGACTGGCTAAGGTGATCAAGGACAAAGAGTGAAATAAAATGCTCATGGATCCCAAGCAGGGCAAGCTGGTTTAAGGGAGGCTAAACTGTGTCCAGGGACAAAGTAAAGAATCTCTAGATTAAGCTACGATTCCATGATTTATAAACAGGAGAATAGAATATACCTCAGTGTTGTGTAGAGTAAATGAGATAATGTATGTACAAAGAAATGAGCATATAAGTATGCTCTTATAATTCTAAAACAATAAAAGTTATTACTGTCATTTTGTTATAATGTTTAGAGTGGCACATACCCTTGGGTCAGAGAAACTTTTTGCCTGGATGGTGTTTGTATGAATTCTACCCTTAATTTTTTAAATTTACTAATAAAAGAGGAATTAGTCAAATTTTGTTGACCTTGGAATCAGTGTGCGTGTATTTGTGTATGTGTGTGTTTATGTGTTGGTGACCTTGAATATCTCTATTGTGATCAGACTCAAATTAAGTTTATGATTAAACTCTCAGAGACAAGCTGATTTCCAAGTTTTTTTTTTTTTTGAGAATATTATGGGGGTACAAACATTTTTGTTACATATAATGCCTTTGCCTCGGCCACACCAGGGCTAAAAGCTTGCCCTTTCCCCATGTGGTGTGCACCACATCCATTAGTTGTGAGTTTGCCCCCCCCCAAAGCCCCCTACCTGACCAGCACCCAATGAATGTTACTTACATGTGAGCACCTTAGTGCTGATCAGTTAGTACCAATTTGATGGTGAATATATGTGGTGCTTGTTTTTCCATTCTTGTGATACCTCACTTCGAAAGATGGGGTCAAGCTCTAACCAGGATGATACAAGAGGTGCTAGTTCACCATTGTTTTTTGTAGTTGAGTAGTATTCCATGGTATACATATACCATATTTTATGAATCCACTCATGTATTAATGGGCACTTGGGACCCTAAAGGGAACTGACCTCAAAACCTTGGAAATCTGAACTGTACTGCATAGTTTCCTTAGCTACACTTGACCCCCTGCCAACCTCAGCATACATGCCAACACAAACACAAATCAACATGTACCTACATACATGGCCCTGACACATATGCACAAACACATTCATGCTTATGCACACACACACATGTGCATACACATCACCCCCTTTTTTCTTCTTCACTCACATAACACCTATCATCCTTTCCATTTCATTTTATTTGTCATATTCTTTACAAGATTTGTGTGACCCCCATTATTTTTATTTTGGGAGACAGGGTCTCACTCCATTGCCCAGGTTGGAGTATAGTGGCCTGATCACAGCTCGCTTTAACCTCAAATTTCTGGGCTCAAGTGATCCTCCTGCCTCAGCCTCCTGAGTAGCTGGGACTACAGGCACATGCTACCACATCTGGCTAATGTTTTCTTTTTTTTACATAGAGACAAGGTCATGCTAAGTTGGCCAGGGTGATCTCAAACTCCTGGCCTCCAAGCAATCCTCCCCCCTTGGCCTCCCAAAGTGTGGGGATTACAGGTATGAGCCACTTCACTTGGCCTGAACTCCCATTATTATCTTGTGGCAGTATGCTATTTCACTTTGCATGCATTTTTAGACTTAAACTTCTCTTTGTCACTAGAGTAAAGACAGATACTTCAGCATTCAAAATGCTGATATTTAGCCATTATTTTCTTTGTACCTAGTAAACTGTACAATGCACAGGAAGAAACACATAATAGAAACTCACTAAAAATTTTAATTAAAAATATAATAATTAATAAATGAATGTATTTCTAATTTTCATATGGATTATTGTATTTTATCAAGAATTTATAGTATAAGCTTACAATACATCTTACATCACAAAAATGTTGCACTCTTCTGATTACAAAAGTAATAGACATTTATTGTATGGATTGAAAATAATACTAATGATTGTAAAATATGTAAACATCATATCTACAATCATTTTTAGAGTCAGTCTCTGTTAATATTTAATGACTTCCCTTCTAGCATGTAATTTGCAATTTTACATTATACAGAGCTGAGATCACACTACATATCTTATGTTCTACTATTTTCAATTAATATTTTATGGTGAATATTTTTCCATGCTTACAAATATGTTTGTGCATGAATGTGTAAACTAATAATAAAGTGACTTAACTACCATAATGGAATCATGCAATGATAGGACTAAAATGAGTACATTAACAGAATCTTTCTTCCCAGATGGCTACTTCCTTTAAGCCAAAGCTGTTTGTTACGAAAATGACTGTGTTCTTAGTAAGCAAAAATTAGATATCCACAGAGGCTTCTTTATCACAGAGGTTCAATGGTGGGATATACCCCACACAATACTGGATGGCTGATATATGATCTAAGAAATAAATTCCATTCTGTAAAAGTTAAGCTACTCTAACATTTATTTAAGGTATTAATAGGCTCTGTTAAAGAGAATAAGAAGTTAACATGATACAATTTTTCTACCGTTGGGATGGGAGCAATCCATTTGAAGCACCACACATATACATATGAAACAGTTATAGAATCATCTCAAGGAATGAGACTAGGAATGGACAGTATAGACAGTAAGTGGTAGTGGTATGTGGAGGTGGAAATTCAATCTGGATGGGCACAGTAGATGAAGGCCCCCTGGATAAGATGGACTTAGCTCTGGTTTCTGAATAATGGAGCTTGGTGGAATAATATTTATTCACTGCTTGTTACACACCAGTCCTCATCTCTGGTTACCTCCACAGCATGCCTGTGGAACCATTCCTGTCTGACAGACGGGACTTGGAAACAGTCTGAATCCAAATCTATGCTCTTGAAATGGTACAGTTAGTAGGATACCTAGAAAGAAAACGGAGGGCATTGAGGCAGGGAATAGAGTAAGCAGGAGCCTAGGGAAACATGGGATCCAGGTATAAGTGCAGGTGATGTACAAGCCAGGTGTGTCAGAAATGGGGTGTGGTGGGGTGTTTTATAACAGGTTGAGGGCACAGTCTGGGATGAGATGGAACAGACATTGTGGGGTCATGCAGTGGAAGAGATTAAATAACAAGGAGATACTGCCCATAAATATACCCCATGACAATGATTCCACCAGTGCGGTCCCGCTAGCTACCTCTCTACATTTTTACATTTGGTTGGCTGGAATTTGCTTAGAAAAACCATCTCAATTAGTTTAGAAATAATCTGGTAGTTTGTGTGTGTGTATGTGTGTAATCACACAATGCTATTGTTTCTGTTAGCAATAATATTAATGTTTTCTCAATGACAGGGAGCTGAGGGCCCCTTATATGCACATTAATATTTGAGGTCAAATGCATTGTCTTCATATTTTATAAAGGTTTGATAGATCAAGGTTCATCTTAGAAAAAGAGCCAGTGTGGCTGAAGTATGAAGAACCAGAGGAAACAGCAAGTCGTATGAAGCCGAGGAGGTCATCAGGGCTGGCTCTTGCAAGGTTTGCAAGTGAGGGCAAGGATCTGGTCTTCACCCCAAGAAAAATGAGGAGCCATTGATGAGTTTTAAGCAGAATCCGGATATGATCAGTTTGAAGGGAAAAGGAAGAATTAGAATGAAGAGAAAGACTAGAAACTAAATGTTAAATGATTAATGACTAAATGAAGATGAACAAACCAATAAATGCCAGCACTACTCAGTGTTAATGGTATTGGGAAAATGTAAAAAAAAAAAAAAAAAAAAAAAAAAGATCTGGGTTTTACACAGGGGTACCAGAGAAATGAGAAAAAAATGCAGCTTGTATGTCACAATCTATAGGGATACGGTACTTTGATGAATGTAGTGCTGGGTGACACACGAGAGGCTGGAGTAATTAGATGAAGATCAGAGGTTCTGGAGTCAGCCAATATAATTTAAAACCAGGTCCCGGCACTTATCAGAGGTGAGAGGCACAGCCAATTACCTAGTTGCTATGAACTCTCTTGGCTTGCATGAAATGTGAACAATCATAACTCTCATTGTCTAGGGCTTATGGAAGGATTCAATGACATGATATAGGTAAAGCACTGAGCCCAGAGCATATAATCACCAAAGAATATTAGATGTGACTATTTTTTAGAGAATTGCCATTGCTGTTGCTGTCACAGTGACATTATTAAAATTATCATAATCACCTTTTTTTAAGAGGTTTAATAGACATAATTTTTAAAATAGTCAATTTCAGAGAAGATAAGAGATGTGAGATAGAGTGTACCAGAAATTCTAAGGAGCATCCAGCAGTTCAGAAATGAATCTTCTACAGGCAACATTTGTTGAGCTTTAGAAGTATTTTACAGCTAATTCTCAATCGTATGAGATGGGTCCTATGATCCTCTTTTTACTTATTAATAAGCTGAGGTATTAAGGAATTGATGAATTTGTCAGGGATCATTCAATCGGTAAGTTGAGAAGCTAGAATTTGACCTCAACAGTCTCATTACAGAATGGGAATGCTTAACCACTAGGCAACAATGCCTTTGTTATGTTAAGATGACCAGTGGTGAAAGTGACTAGAATAATACTGCTGTTTGATGGATTTCCAATTTCAGCTTGGGATGGTATGCATACTACCATACAAAGACACTAATTGTTACAAAATATTACTTGGGAAACTCATGGAAAGGGACATGATACAAAGGCTATGTTACCATTTTTCCTTTCTTTGCGATTTCAACCTAAAAGATGTACCCTGTGTCCTGCATATCATGGAGTTTCATGTACTGTTCAATCATCAAGGCAAACAAAGGAAAGCTGCATTCACAGATGAATTGTGTCTGCAATCAGCCTTGAACTTCTTGTATCCAATTTGAAGAAATGATTTTCTTTGGTAATGCAACATTTGATGTGGATGGATAGCTAGATTATTCCACACTGTCTGAACACCCACCGACAAAATGAGGAAGACTTGAGACAATTTGGTTTGCTCAGAGAAGTGCTATTGCTCAAGCTAGACAACCATCACTAACGTTTTTGTATAAAGCTGATGAGCTCAGAGGTCTTTGGGATGAGCAGAGGCATGTGAAATTAGAAGATGCATGCTGTTCATCTCCTTCAAGGCCAGCTCAAATGTCACCTCTTCCCTGACCACTAGAAGCAGAACAAATGTCTGGCAAAACATTTGTTGTACACTTCTCCCATTTAAGCACCAATTCCAGGATACTAAGTTTGTCACCCTCACGCCTTCTCAGAAGCACTAATTTGTGGATACTGAGTCATTTTAACAGTTTTTTCCTTACCCAAAGACCCTTAGTGTATGTAATAAATTGTTTTACACACAACATGAACATTACAGCTAGCTGCACAAAGAACCCACCTATCTCCTCTTCTGTAGGCAGGTGTTTTTGCTTCTTTTGTGTTTTCCATGGAGGCAGGTGTAAGAATGAGCAAGAGTACAGGTGGTGTGGCCAAACAAGGTTGCTTATAAATAGAGTTGTTCCAAGTGTATCAAATATATCAAATAAGTGTCCCCTGGGTCTCAAGCCCATGGCATGCAGGGGTAGGGTGGAATGGGATGGGGTTGCTTGGGGCAGAGTAGGTTAATGTTTAGATCCACCCTCTACATATGTTTTTCTTTCCATTCAGACCCTCCTTCAAAGGCCCTCTGTGTCTCAGCCACAACTCATTCATGGAGCTTTATTTCCCTCTGATGAACATGGTGTTCCCTCAGGTTCCCGTACCACACCTTGCAAAGCTTGTGGGTAGCAGCTGCGGCTGTAGAGTAGAGACAGCATTGTAGCTGCAGCTGCTTAAATGCTCTCTACATTAGATATGGTAAAAGGTTTTATTTATTTTTAATGGAGTTTCCATTTATTTAGAAACAGATGAGACACTGGCATAGTCTGAATCTGTAATATGAAAAAGGAGATTAATTATTTCCAATCTTTAATGAAAATCCAGTGCACTTTGAATCTTAATAGATGGCATTTATATTAGTTTTCCAGGGCTTCAGTAACAAAGTACCACAAACTAGGTAGTTTAAACAACAGAAATTCACTGTCTCAGTGCTGGAGGCCAAATGTCTTAGATGAAGGTATCAGCAGAAATGATGTTTGTCAGAGGACTGCGAGGAATAATCTGCCCCATGCCTGTCCCCTAGCTTCTGGTGGTTTTCTGGCAATCTTTGGCATTATTTGGCTTCTAGAAGCATCACTCCGGTCTCTGCCTTCATAGTCACATGGGGTTCTCCCTGGGTCCATTTCTGTCTCCACAATTCCCCTTTTTGTGGCACCAGTCATATTGAATTGGAACCCACCCTATTAACCTCGTTTAACTTCATTTCCTCTACAAAGACCCTATCTCCAAATAAGGCAACTCTCTGAGGTACCTGGGGTTAAGACTTCAACATAGGAATATTTGGGAAACACGGTAAAGGTTTTAAGTAAAAAAATAAAACTTAGAAAAATAACGAACACTTCATAAACAGATTGGTGCCCTCCTTTTATCCATACATATCTCCTAAGGCTATTATATCACTTAATCACACACACACACACACACAGACACACACAGACACACACACACACAGACACACACACAGGAAATTTAAGATTTTTTAATAAGAAAAACACAAAACTGTTAGTAATATTCTAAATTGTGAGACAAATTTGACAATTCTGATCTCCTCTATGTGGAGATGTTTTTGCAATTGAATAAACACTGACTGGGGTTAGGTAGATTTTGATTTAATAACTGGATCTATACTTCAAAATTGTATAACCCTGGGAAGTGACCTTGTTTCTTTGTGTCTCAACTTCCTCATCTACGAAGTTTGTATAAATGTCCATATGTTTAAATACTAGATGACACATTGTAAGGTGGTGCCAAACAGAGCAAGTGATAAGTTTTAGGATTGCAATAAAGTTCTCTCTCCACCATAGGCCTGTTTTACTTAGAAAGATAATGATACTTAAAGCACTCTGGCAGCTGAGAGAACATAAGCAGATTAATTTATCCTTTTATTATGATTTTTAAAGTACCAAATATGATTTAAAAATTTGAACTTTGTATGTATCTGCTTTGATCTGATTCTATAAAGACTTATCTCTTTTAAATATGTTGAAATCCCAAAGCTGATTTCATTATTTACTCGGTATGAATCTATCCTGAAGTTAGTGGATAAAGGCATAGAAAGGCAGCACAGTTTGAACAAACAGCAAATGTCCCAAGCATCTCTTTTTTTATAAATGAGACATCCTCATGTAGTAGGAAAAAAAAAAAAAAAACGGATTATGGGTCAGCAGAATTGGATTAGAGTTTTGGATTTTCTACATCCTTTGGACAAATCACTCAACATTTCTGAGTCTCTGATCTCTTTGACCAAAAAAGATCAAATTACCTATTTCACTATATTGTGATTGTCAAAACAGAAAATGTTGGCTAAGTGCCTAGTACATAGTCACCACTTAATTGATAGCTGGTAAACTTATACTAAGGTCTATGTGCATAATCTATGGAAAAATAAATTCTTATCACTGCAATTTTCTCTATGTCTAAGTTATTATATTTTTCCATGAAAGAAAATTGTCTTGGATGGAATTTTGTTTTTAATATTTATGACATACATTTCTAGGTATAGCAAAGAATGTACTAAAATTATTGCAGAAAGATGCATGCAGAAAAAAACATACCTAGACCATGCTTCAGAATAAGAAGGAAGAGTTTTAGAGCATATTCCCCAGTATTAAATTGGTAGGTAAAAAGCTACTATATTGGTTCACTCGTTTATACTCTAACCCACTTAGTCTTAAAATGAGAAAACACGAATTTTACTTGTTCTTCATGATATATGCACTTATTGTACCTCTTGATTTCTATATTGTTTGTATGTTTTCTCTACCAAAATGTGGCCAATTTTGACAAAACAATCATGCCTGTTTAGTGCCATGAATACAAGGGTAGGCATTAAAGTCATAGATATGAAATTGCTGTCATATCTAAATTCACCTGGCCTTTGGCGAGTGGCCTGAGGCTATCTGAACTTAACTTTCCTGACCTGAAGAATTGAGGCTAATATTTGTATTACGTTTGTAGGATTTTTGTGGGAAGTAATTGAATTGTATTTACTGAGAACTACACCTGGTACATGACAAGCAGATTGGTAAGAGTTATCTCTTATGTTATTCCAATGGGGCCCAGAAAAATTCTCAAATTTGGAATCCAGATTGTTTTAACCTTCAGGTGCTCTGCATCTCTCATTCATTGTTTACTCACTCATTTTTATGTCCATCCATTCAGCATTGAGTACCTACTATAGGTTGAGAATTCATATGTCCGCATAGTCTCACACTTGTTTTCAGAATGGGTTGGTATCACCTAAGTAATCTCAGATATCTTCCACTTTGGTCTGCAGTTCTGACATGATTGTGAAGGTCTTCATTTGGGTTCACGTTAAATGTTTCCTAAACACACACACAAACACAATGGTTAAGCAATTATCATTACTAGAGTAAACTGGGCTTTAAGAAAATAAACGTAAGAAAAATAATGTTTAAAACAAATGTTTCCATAAAAGTGATTCTGCAAGCTGATATTGAGTGTTGCTTTTATTCTTCTTTCAGGATAAGGGGTGGGGGAGAAGAAGAAGAAGAACAGAAAAAGGAGGAGGAGGAAGAAGAGAAGACAAGACAAGAGAAGAGAAGAGAAGAGAAGGGAAAAAGAGAACACTATTTCTTGGATATTTTCAATTTTATGAATGCTTCTGTTCCTTCTAGCAAGAGCAGAATGAACAAGCACATAGTATGGGAAGAAAATGCAGCCCCATAAAAGCTACACCCTGTGTGTAGGCAATGGCCTCCCTCAGAACCCATAAATGTTTTATCAGCAGGCACTGCATTTTCCCTGAACCAAGGCTGGGCAAGACCAGCAAGTGCTGTTGGAATGCTGGAAGAGGCAATCTCCTTAGGAGAAGGGGTCAAGGAAGCAATCTGACCCCTTTTCAATGACTAGGATCTG
>RJWJ010043730.1:0-12470 GCA_004363605.1 Indri indri | reverse complement strand
AATTGGACAGCTAAAAATATATATAGAAAAAATTAGCCGGGCATGGTGGCGCATGCCTGTAGTCCCAGCTACTCGGGAGGCTGAGACAGTAGGATTGCTCGAGCCCAGGAGTTTGAGGTTGCTGTGAGCTAGGCTGACGCCACGGCACTCGCCCCAGGCAAGAGAGTGAGACTCTGTCTCAAAAAAAAAAAAAAAAAAGCCATTCTACAACTAATAATTAAATAAATAAAAATTAACATATTATTTACTTATTAGATTCAGAAAGATTTAAAATGATTCATAACAGCTTATGTTGGCCAGCAAGTAGAAACAGTCACTAACACATTGTTGAGTAAGAATTTGTACAATGCTTACAGGCAATCTAGAAAAGTATTAAAAATTTATACCTTTCAACCAGGCATTCTGAGACTGTTAGGAATTTAGCCTAAGGCACTAATCAGATGATTGCACAAAAATACGAGTGTTATGCTCTTTCTAGTAAGAAATTTAGAAATCTTGTCTACCTGAGGGCTTGATTAAAAAATTATGGCACATCCAAACATTGCCACAGTGACATTAAAGAATGAGGTAGAGTCACATGTACTGACAAATAATGTTCACAATATATTGTAAAAAGAAAATAATAGGTTACACAATGATGTTTAATAAGATCTCATTTACATAAAACAAAGTACTATTTGTACCATTCTCATTATGAAACATTTTAAACAAGACAAAGAAAAAAAAGTTACCACCTATAATCCTTCCATCCAGAGGTACAGACTTAATTAACATTTTGGCATATATTCTTCTAGACTTTTCTCTGTACATGTACACATTTTGGCAAAAGAGGATATTAAACATACAGTTGCATAATCTTTTCTTCCTACGTGTATTTTAACTATAAAATTTATGCATTTTTATTGTAAAAAATCATTTTAATAATACACAAAGTATCGCCATTTAGGGAGAAAAGGGTTTCACTTAGTGCCGCCTCTGTGTTCTCACGGCATCTATTCATATCAGTATTCAGCATCTGTCCATTGTAAGTTCTGGGTCATTTATTAAGTCTCCTCATAAACCAGTCAGAGATCCTTGAGATCAGGGACCCTGATTTATGCATCTCAATACCCCTAGTGTTACAGCATGATACACCATAGGCATCTAGTAAACATATTTGAACATGAGATTTGTAAACATGGCAACAGGATGGAAAGCTTGAAAGTTAAACAAAAGGAGAGTATTATGTTCATATAAAAGGCTTCCTTCACCCTCTATTTTTATTCCAGTGAGAGAAAGAATAACTTTGAAAAGCCTGGACCAGAACATTTTAGATGTTGTTACTTCAGCTTCATTTGCATTTTCAACTGTCAAGGGAACTAATGTTACCACCACCACTGACCCAAAGAATATTACACAACAAGGCCAGTAGTGAATTCCATGGCAAACTCACTGTTATGTTTGAAGATTCGAATGGTTGCTCCAGACAATCTGGCTCCTAGAACCAGCGATGCATGGTTCAGTTCATCACTGAGAATCAGGCAACCCTGTAAAATCAGAAGCACAGCAAGATAAGCAGCTTGAGGGGAAAGGTTCAGTTATACAAATTATGAAATGTTACAATCATAATAATGATATCTTATTAAGGAAATCATGTACAACAGCAAAGCGATCAATTTTAAGAAGAAAAACAAGCATACATGATAATTTGTTTTTTGTAAAGACATCTTCAAAGTAGATGAAAAATCCTGGTCTTTTAATTTAATATCTTAAGTCCTATGATTGACTTAAATATTCAGATTACAGCAACAGGTTTTTATTTATGCCTAAAATCTGATACATTAATCTTTAAAAAGTTTTCGTTTCTCTAATTTGAGGGAATTCCATATGAATTTTGGTAAGATGTACTGTTTATTTGCGGGAAATGGAAGTTAAGGGGGTAATGCCTGTGAAAATGGCACATTCTCTCACTCACTACTAACCAGGCAGAGGTGGGAGGTTTGCTTGAGGCCAGGAGTTCAAGACAAACCTGGACAACACAGCGAGACACCGTCTCTACAAAAAATTTAAAAAATTAGGCTACACGGTGGCATGCACCTATAGTCCCAGCTACTCAGAAGGCTAAAGCAAGAGGACCACTTGAGCCCAGGAATTCCAGGTTACAAGTGAGCTATGATTGGGCCACTGCACTCCAGCCTGGGTGACAGAACTAGACCCTGTCTTCTTTTTTTTTTTTTGGCAACAGAGTCTCGCTCTGTTGCCCGGGTTAGAGTGCCATGCCATCAGCCTAGCTCACAGCAACCTCAAACTCCTGGGCTCAAGCGATCCTCCTGCCTCAGCCTCCTGAGTAGCTGGAACTACAGGCATGCACCACCATGCCCGGCTAATTTCTATTTTTAGTAGAGACGAGGTCTCGCTCTTGTTGAGGCTGGTCTCAAACTCCTGACCTCAGGCGACCCTCCCACCTTGGTCTCCCAGAGTGCTGGAATTACAGCCAAGAGCCACCATGCCTGGCTGAGATCCTGCTTCTTAAAAAAAAAAAAAATTATATATAAATACACAGATAGCTCTATCCACTGAGAGGTGAGAAGCAATGACACTCCTATAGCAATAAACACACCTACTTTCCAGACCTTGATTTTTAAATACCATTCTAAAATTTAAAAAGAAACAGGGCTTCCTGGAGAACTGGTTAATTCCAAATCTGGGAAAGGGAAAATATAAGATAAGCCTGAAGCATCTTATCATGCCAGAAAGTACGAAAAGTGCTTTAAAAAAAATATTGTTGCATATTCAAAGGACACAGGTGCCCACCTGAATGAGTTCCCAATGGCCAAAATTCAAGCAACAAAAAAAAGCAATTGTGTTAGGTTATAAAAACTCAAATAATAATTCAGAAATCCATACTGATATAAATAAATAGGGGAAAAGCTACAATTCTTCCTTATACAAAAATTCCAAGTAATAAGTATAGAAGGAAACAGAAAAACAGAAAAGGCATCATTAGAATACCAAGGCAATAACTGTCACAGGCAGGATGCACAGATACATGCTAAAATTAGTGAGTAAAAGTTTAATCGGAAATGCTATTTATATAGTTTCAAAGTATCTCTGCCACAATATTTAGTATTATAACAAGAAAAGCAGTAAAGTTTATAGTAGAAAATTCTAGCTGACACCTTAGCCAAGTTGTCAAGATTTACATCACCAGTAATACATATCAAAAAATGTAGCCTCTGATAGGACACAATGAGAGAGCATTATGTCTGTGGCATCCTTCTCCATAACCCACAGATTTAATCAGATCATGACAACTCAGCAGACAAACCCAAATTGAGAGACATTCTACAAAATAAGTGACCAGTACTCTTCAGAAGTGTCAAGGTGATGAAAAACAAGGAACAACACAAACTGTCATAGATTGGAGGAGACTAAGGAGCTATGACAACTAAATGCAATGTGGATCCTCAACTGATCCTGGAACAGAAAAAAGACATCAGTGGAAAAACTGGTAAAAACCAAGTAAGTTCTGCACTTCAGTCAATAGTATTGTGGCACAGTTAACTTCTTAGCTGTGAGAAATGTTCTACTATTATGTAAGATGTTACTATAAAGGGAAGCCAAATGAATAGCATACAGGAACTCTCTTGTACTTTTGCAACTCTTCTGTAAATCTAAATTCGAGTTGGAAAAAAGCATTAAAATTGGAAAAAATGAAACTGGGGGAAAATGAAGAGAGGTTAGATTTTTTTCTTCTCAAGTCTTCAAATTCTTTACCTACCACTCTTGGCATTCCAGCATACATTAAAAGCCACCCCCCACCCCCCAATTTTATTTTCTTCTCTTTCCAGCTGAATTTTTTTTCTGGCAAAACCTGTAATATCATTATGTTCTTTTTGTTTATCATCTTTTTTAGATAGCCTTGTCCACCATTTGAATAACTTTAATACTTTTAAATTTATTAAAACTTGTTTAAGGCTGGGCATGGTGGCTCACATCTGTAATCCTAGCACTCTAGGAGGCTGAGGCAGGAGGAATGCTTGAGGTTAGGAGTTCAAGACCCGCCTGAACAAGAGCAGACCCCATCTCTACTAAAAATAGAAAAAATTAGCTGGGCGTGGCGGTGAGTGTCTGTAGTCTCAGCTACTTGGGAGGCTGAGGTAGGAGGATCGCTTGAACCTAGGAGTTTGAGGTTGCTGTGAACTACGCTGATGCCACAGCACCCTAGCCTGGGCAACACAGCAAGGCTCTGTTTCAAAAAAACCCCAAAAAAACACAACAAACAAACATAAAAACTTGTTTAATAGTAGAATATGGTCTATCTTGGTAAATGTTTTGCTGTTATTGAGTAAAGTGTTTCATAAATTACCTCAATTGGGCCGGGCGTGGTGGCTCATGCCTGTAATCCTAGCACTCTGGGAGGCCAAGGTGGGCGGATTGTTTGAGCTCAGGAGTTCAAGACCAGCCTGAGCAAGAGCGAGACCCCGTCTCTACTAAAAACAGAAAGAAATTATCTGGACAACTAAAAATACATAGAAAAAATTAGCTGGGCATAGTGGCGCATGCCTGTAGTCCCAGCTACTTGGGAGGCTGAGGCAGCAGGATTGCTTGAGCCCAGGAGTTTGAGGTTGCTGTGAGCTAGGCTGACGCCACGGCACTCTAGCCCAGGCAAAAGAGTGAGACTCTGTCTCAAAAAAAAAAAAAAAAAAAAAAAATTACCTCAATTGGTTGACAGTGTTTTCCAAGTATTCTATATCCTTACTGATTTTGTTTAGTTCTTCTATCAATTAAGAGAGGGGGGTTAATATCTCTAACTACAATTCTGTATTCATCTACTTCTCTTTTCAGTTTCATCAATTTTTGCTTCATGTACTTTGAAGCTCTGTTACTAGGTGCTTACACATTTAAAATTATGTCCTTTTGATGAATTAACTCCTTAATCATTATGCAATGTTATTCTTTATCCCCAGAAGTATTTCTTGTTCTGAAATCTTTGTTTATATTAATATAGTGACTTCAAATTTCTTTTGATTATTGTTTTCTATCCTTTTACTTTTAACCTCTGTATCTTTACATTTAAAACAGATTACTATTTTACATATTAGGAAACCTACTTAATTTTATCTGACAATCTCTGTCTTCTAATTGAAATGTATCAATCATTTACACTTAATGTGATAGCAGTAAGGTTGGGTTTAAATCTCTATCTTGTTATTTATTTTCTATTTGTCCCACCTGTTCCTTACAGACCCGTACACTGTATAACTCAAAAGGACTTCAGAGTTAACTTGGTCCAACTGCCTCCTTTTGCAAAGGAAACTTTGAGAATCAGAAAGGTTAATGTGCTCACAGTCACACTGCTAAGTTTGACCATATAAATAACTAACAAACAAGCAAAACCTCAAATCTCCTGCTTGAGTTAATTCACTACCTTTTCAATATGCCATTTCGTAATATCAATGTTAAAATGAGAATAAATAACCTCAAGGGTCCCTTTAAAACCAATAGTGCCAATCTGCTAAAATCTAATTTACAAAGTCTCTCTTCAACTGCTCCATCACAAACTCTACTCATAGGCGGAGGGGAATATATCTATATATAAAAAATATATATGTATAAAATACATAAAAGTTTTCTATATATATATCCAAGCAACATGTGTTACAGTGAGAACAAATATTAGAGTAACTACATATTTTCATATTCTACTTAGGAAAAACCATCTGCTAAGTAACTTTCTAAACGAAACCTTCTTTCTTTCATAGTTTTAGTCTTTTACAAGTTTTTATTTATCTGAATCCCTTCAGAAATCTGTGTGAAATCAAAAAGGCAAGAGTCATCTAATGGAAGAGAGAAGGATCACGGGTTCTAGTAAGGAAGCTCCAACTGATATAAGTCTCCATAGGATATACTTGTCCAAAAATCTATGATAGAAGTACCTTTGGGTAAACTATGTTTAATCTAAAGTTTATGGTAGCTTCTGGCTTGCTCTGAATGCTTTTCAAAACAAAAGAAAATATATATTAGGGAGTTTTCATAAATGACAGTGTCTTACTTTGCCAACAAGAGCAGGAATGTTCATTGAATTTGTTGCAAATCCCATGCCATATGTCATAGCAGCTTCTACTCCCAAGAACTTTGCTACAAGTTTCTCTAGTTCTTCATGCTTGTCCAGGTTTCCTGTATGAAGAAGTTAAAGTCAATATGACAAAATCCTGAAGAATTACTCATCACTTTATAAAAATAAATCACAGTCTATGTGTTACGATCTTTTCACACTAAGATCCGTGAAGGAGTCAGTATCATGAAGAGTGATGGCTCATAAAGAACACAACAGCTGAATAAATTTGGATTCAGTATCCGTGGTGGAATTGCTGCAAAGAAGGTTGCCAATAATTTCTCCCATTCTTGTTTGTGCATGCCAATTCCAGGGTAGACCTTAAGAAGCCTAGCAAAATCTGTTTTTATACTTTTTGAAGTCAGCTGCTATGTAAAACAGTCTAACTGGCCTACTGTAAAGAGAGAACATGTGGAGAGAGGGGGGCTCTGGGCTCTGGAGGACAAGAGACTATGGAAAGAGGGGAGAGAGAGAGAAGTTAGGGGAGATGTCTAGCCAGCCCTTAGGCCCACCACCCAGCTGAAGTGTAGGCTAACATTTGAGTTAAGCCCTCTTGGATTCTCTATCCTCAGTCATAATGGCCCACCCAATATCACATGGAGCTAAGATAGCAGAATCAAATAATTATCTGTTGTTTTAAACTACTAAGTTTTGGGATGGTTTGTTATGCAGCAAAAGACAGGTAAAAAGCATATTCCCTCACTTTGACCTGACTGGTAAATTTGTACTATAATTTTACATTGGCATTCATATCCTTTAGGACTGGACGACACGGCAGAGAGAAAAGATGCTGGGAAAGAAGAATGCTGAACTTGGACGCTTAAGTTTATGCCTTGAGGCTAATCAAATCACTTAGAACCTCCCTGAGCCTGTTTCTTATCTGCTAAATACCAACAATAATTTTCTTATCTGCCTCATGACACTATTGTGAAGATCAAAAAAGATAACATGTTCAAGCACTTTATAAAATATAAAGCGCCATAAAGATATAAGGTATGCTTACTATATGTTGTCACTGCACAATGTTCCCCTAACTACATCATTAGATCAAACGGTCTGTGATTTCTGAAGTATTAGCTAGACTCTGTTTTAAAGATGAGGGGATTAAAATGTTCTACTATCATTTTCCTGTTGAAAATCATAACAAAACTGGAAGAACAAGAAATAAAAGCACAAAACTCCATTTTTATTAATTAGTAGATACTTGCAATCCTAAACACAACTAATGAAAATGGAAAACATCTAGAACGGTGGTGTTATGGGTTGAATTGTGGCCCACCAAAAAAAAATTGTGAAGTAACCCGAACACCTCAAAATGTAACATTTGGAAACTGGGTCTTTACAGAGACAATCAAGTTAAAATTAGGTTATTAGGATGGTGCTAACATCCTTATAAAAAGGAGAAATTTAGACACAGAGATAGACATACATAGAGGGAGTACCGAGGACAACAATGTTCGACACACAGGAAGATAGCTGTGTGACTGGAGTGCTGCATCTACAAGCCAAGGAATGCCAAGGATTGCTGGCAAAACAGAAGCTAGGCAAGATTCTCCGCTAGAGCTGTTAGAGAGGGCGTGGCCCTGCTGACACCTTGACCCCACACTTCCAGCCTCCAGAATTATGAGACTATAAATTTTTGTTGTTTTAAGTCACCTAGTTTCTTCTTCTTCTTCTTTTTTTTTTTTTTTTTTTTTGAGACAGTCTCACTCTGTTGCCCCAGCTAGACTGCTGTGGTGCCAGCTTAGCTCACAGCAACCTCAAACTCCTGGGCTCAAGCGATCCTCCTGCCTCAGCCTCCTGAGTAGCTGGGACTACAGGTGCTCACCACCACGCCTGGCTAATTTTTTCTATTTTTAGAAGAGACAGGGTCTTGCTCTTGCTCAGGCTGGTCTTGAGCTCCTAACCTCAAGCAATCCTCCCACCCTGGTCTCCCAGAGTGCTAGGACTGCAGGTGTGTGCCACTGTGCCCGGCCAGTCACCCAGTTTCTAGTATTTTGTTCAGATGCCCTAGGAAACTAACATAGATAGTAAATAACTTAACTCTATGTCCTTACAGAGTGGGATTCAATGAAAATAAAGCAAAGTTATTGTATGGAAACCTGGTGAAGCTTAAAAACTAGAGTTTTGAATGGGAGTTTCTGAAAGAGAGAACTGAGAAAATGCTTAAGAAAGAAAGTATCACAGAACCAAAGGACATGATTCTTCAATTTGTAAGTATCTACCAAGCACCAAAACAGCACAATTTATGGGAAAAAAGACTCATACCAAGGCACAAGTGAAATATCTTGACATACTCAAGAGAAAGAGAAGATCTTTAAAGGGTCCAGCAAAGGATATGCAAACCACTCCCCCCCAAAAACAAAAAACCAAAAACACCAACGAATGGTGGCACTCATTACTACAGGAAGGGAAACTAGGTGGCTGGATGCTATGAGGGGAAAACAGATTTTTCATTGTGTATCTTTTTGTACTTTTTGGATTATTAACAATGTTTGTGCACTATCTCGCCCCCAATACTGGTTTTTAAACAACAAAACCTCTCAGATAGAAGGTGTGATGGCAGGAACGACACACACAAGAAAGACAATCAGAACAGCATCATACTTCTGACCAGCACCTCTGGGTGCAAGAGGACTATAGGCAGCACTCTCATATTTCTCAGTAATATGGGAGGTCAAAGATACCTTCTGATATCCAAATTTTGAAAAAAATTATCTCCCCTGAACTCCCAGGAAATCACTGCTGAATGAGTTCTACCAGTATGAGAGAGTATGTCTAAAAAGAGGAAGATGTGGGATACAAGAAATAAGGAATTTAAAACAGAGGTGAGGGAAAGGAAATTCCTAAGTTGACTCCCTCTCCCCAAAAGTGTACTATCAGAATACAACTACAGAGCAGTCCTGGAGAGCAACCAGTCCAAACTGAAGCAGGAAGTAAGGAGGAATTACATTAAGGAATTATCTAATAAGCACCCAGAAGACCACCTTAAAAAGAATGGAGTTTTCAAGTTTTCAGGGCTCTTCTTCCTCAAAGTTACCTCACAGACTTTAGCCAAGAATTTAAGATAGGATAAAGATCTAACCAAGCCTCCTCTAGCATTAAATTGGTAAGGGATCAGATGAATGAAACCCTTCATGGTAGCTGTAAGATATATTTTAAGTCATTGTAAAAGACCAGTCCATTTGTTATTTACTGAGTTATTCCAGATCCAAACTTTTAAAAATTTAGACTTTTTGGATTGAAAACTTGCATACTATGTGTACACATTTACTTTAAGAATTAAACCAAAATACTTACTTTTAATCTATAAAAATAAATAAAATACAAGTCGGATTGCTTTTTATGCTCAGACAGTCAAAAGACTATCTAACAACCCTTATGGTATCTCAGAAAACATACACTAGCCTACCTCCAGTGTTTAAAGAAACAAGGCTAAGAATCCATGAAAATTTGGAAAAGAAACCTAAATAAAATTCAACATATTCTAACTCTCACAAAGTTTATTTTTAATTGGAATTTGCTTTTAAAAGCAACTCTGAATATTTTCTAGGATTTTTTCGTGGAAAATAAAATATTTTCTTATTTTTCTTGGGCCAGGGCAATGACACTCAAACCTAGGAGATTTTGGAATAAAAATTATAGCATGAATGACTACGGAAGCTGCCTGTGAAACTTTGTCAGCAATAGAAACTAGGTCTTGAAGATCTGTAACTTGCAAATATAGTCTGAAATGCCCAATTTAAATAATAAACTAGAGGATATGAAAAGCCATACAATTTTATTTTTACCTTTTGATTTCTTCATTTTGTTTTAAATTTAGTGAATTGACAGAGTTGCTATGGTAGATTAAATATGAATGCAAATTCTTTGTTACTCCTCCCATTGACAGGTGGAGTCTAATACCCTCAACCCTTGAATCTGGGCTGGCCTTAGGGACTTTCTTTGACCAACAGAAAGAGGCTTAAGTGATATTCTGGACCTGCAAGACTAGGGCATAAAAAGCCTTCCAGCTTTCAGTGCCTATCTTTGAGTGCTTGCTCTGGGGAAAAAAGTCTGCTCCCATGTAAGACAAATGACTCTCTGAGACCACCATGCTATGGAGAAGCCCAAGCTAGTAACATGGAGAGGCCACACCGAGTTCCAGCCATCCCAGCCTAGGTGAAACATGTGAATGAAGAAGCCCTCGTATGACTCCAGCCACACAGCCACCACTGACTGCAATCATGTGAGGAACCCTGTGTAAGAACCAACCAACTACGCCTGCCAATCCCCAGACCTGTGAGAAATAATAACGTTTTAATCTACCAAGTTTTGGGGTGATTTACAGTAATAAATATCCAGAAAGTTGTCTTATAACTTCTATGATTATCAGTTCTCCAAAACAAAATGAAAAAAATTTGAAATTCTCCTTTGAACTAAAATAAATCTCTTTATATAAAGCTGTTAATCCTTTATATTTTACAGACTTATAACAATAATAAAAAGTTTACATTTTTTTGATGTCTACTATGTTCCAAGTGCTTTATATGGATTAGCTTATTTAATTCTTGAAACAGCTCTATAAAAACAGGAATTATTATTAGCCCCAATTTACCAGTATGAAAAATGAACAGATTAATCCTCACATGCCCATGCACTAATAAGTTGCACTCTTAACCACCATCATTTGCAAAAGCCAATAAAAATCAACATTAAAGCTGTAAGTGAAACAAATACTTATGGGACTTTTCTAGGGACATTTCATATGTATAACATACTAGAAAAGATAAATATATCTCAAAATGTGTTGAAATCATTAAAATCATTCATTACTTCAGAAAAAGAAAGCATTCTTTACTTTACCTAAATGACATAGCAAAGTATTTGGATACTTAATACTATAGCAGTATTATTAACCCATGAGTAAAAAAGTAAAAAACTTCAGCTGGCAAAACATAGCTTACACTTACCAATTTCCTGCCGAGTGCTGCACACTCCAACTCCATACTCCTCTAAGACTTTGGCGGCTGCTTCTTGACATGATCCAGTATTCCGTGCAAATCCAAGATAGTTGTAGGAACCCATGTTTATAACACCTTTAATTATATTTCCTGTATACCTGTGTTTCAACAGCATAAAAATTAATGAAACTCATGAGCAAAAAAATAGTTAAATGTGATAGCAAATGCACTGGTAAACACACAGAAAAGCAGTATATATACAGGAATTAGAGAACAAGGTCCAAAGTCTGTATGAAAAAAATCTCAAACTCACTATCAATCAGGGAAATGCAAGTTAAAACAAAATTGTAATTTTCACTTATTAATGGTGATAATGATTTAGAAACTGATTATATTGAGCATTGGCCAGGACGGCCTCATATACTGTAGATAAGGATATCAATCAGTACTTTTTCTTTGGAGGGTAGTACGGCAGTACTTACCCATTAAAAGATCTACATACTCTGACTCAGTAATTCCTACACATTAGCATGTACACAGGAGGATCCTTTAAGAGCCACTACACAATTTGCCATGTCCCTTCCCCAGGCACAGGGACCAGAGACATTCCATATGGTGGAAACTGAGTCAGCCTGCACTGCTAAGTAAGGACAACATAGTTTGGGGCCCCATCAACCTAAGACGGACATGGAGTGTAGACAGGAAATATACTGTTATTGTTTTAACTCCCTAGATTTTGGGGATTATTAACACAGAATAACACAGCCCAACCTGCTATACCATGGTACATTTATACTGCAGAATATTATGTAGCCACTACAAATAATAAACGTGCTATGTATATTCATATTCACATGAGAAGGATGTTACTAATATGTTAGCAAGTATTAATAACAAAAGCATGATGTAAAATAATTTATACAGTACAATACTATTTTTGTAAATCAAAAAACTACTTGTGTGTAAACCCGGTAGATACACTACAAATATGCCCCCACAGAAGACATCTGGAAGAATAATACAAAACAAAGTGGTAACAATGGCCACCAGCGGGGAATGAAAGAGAATTTGTGGCAGAATGGATTTAGAGGAACAGAGGTTAGTTGTCAGGAGGGACTTACAGTTTAACTGTATTGTCTTTTTTTTTTTAATGGCAGTGTAATCATGTAATACCTGTGCAATCTAAATGATAAAGTAAAATGTTAAGAATAAGTAGCTTTCTAAACCACTCAATCCATTTAAGTAAAAACACTTATATCCTTAAATCATTTCAGAAATCAAAATATCCAGAAATAAATTCAGGTACTAGATTCTGGTAAGTGGCATAATGAAAAAGATAAGTTTTCTTTCTTTCTTTTTTTAAATAAGTCAAATTTTGTTCTCCACCATGATGCGGCATAGTAGTAAATGTAATAGAAAAATATATTTTT
>RJWJ010043729.1:0-12471 GCA_004363605.1 Indri indri | reverse complement strand
ATTATAACAATATATTGTAATAAAAGTTATCTGAGCTGGGCATGGTGGCCCATGCCTATAATCCCAGCACTTTGGGAGGCTGAGGTGGGAGGATCGCTTGAGGCCAAGAGTTTGAGACCAGCCTGGGCAACATAGTGAGACCTCATCTCTACAAAAAAATTTTAAAAAATTAGTCAGGCGTGGTGGTGAGCATCTGTAGTCCCACCCACTCAGGAGGCTGTCGTGGGAGGATCACTTGAGCCCAGGAATTTGAAGTTACAGTGTGCCACTGCACTCGGCCTGAGTGACAGAGCGAGACCCTGTCTCAAAAAAAAAAAAAAGTTATGTGAATATGGTCTTTCTTTCTCAAAATATCTGACTGTACTGTACTCACCCTTCTTGTGATGATGAGATAATGTGAAGTGAACGACATGGGCATTATGACTTCTCCTTAGGCTACTGTTGACCTTCAACAAAGTGCTACAACACTGAGACAGTTGATCTGAGAGTGAGACAGCTACTAAGGGACGAACAGGCAGGTAGCATGTATGGCATGGGTACACTGGACAAAGGGATGATTCACATTTCAGGACTGAGCAGGATGGTGTGAGATTTCATCACACTATTCAGAATGGTGTACAATTTAAAATTTATGAATTGTTTATTTGAAATTTTCCACTTGATTTTTTGGACCATGGTTGACTACAGGTAACTAAAATTATGGAAGCAAAACAGTGGATAAGGAGTGGGGGTGGGGCTATTGTAATATAATTTTTTCCTCTCCTTTCATAGTTTATTATTTCTACCCATCTCTCTCTCTAAAAACAGTTTGTTTCTATTATTTTAGTGACTACCCAAGAAATTAAAAGATGCATGCTTAAATGATCAAAGACTAAAGTTTGTCAAATGTTTGCCCTCTCCCAAATGGTACATTTTAATGCTTTAAATTTTATTTGTCCCCTGTCTGCTTGTATTTTTGTTGTTGTGGGTTTTTTTTTTTTAATTCTATGCTGTTATTTTTTTTTTTTTAACTTCTCAAGTTGTTGTTATTACTGTTCCAAGGAGTCCATGTTCATTTAGATTTTCCCGCAGTGGTAGGAAAGCTAATGTCCCGCCTTCGTGACACACAGTAAAATGACTCTTTCCCACCCTCTGGAAGTTAGACGTGACCATGTGACTTGCTTTGGCATATGAAGTGGGAGTGTTAGAAACCTGTGTCATTCTCAGCAGAAGCCCTTAAGGTCCACTCTGTATTTTGCTGTTTCCTTTCTTCTCCTGGCAGCCAACACCATTCCAGAAGGTGGAGGTAACGTTCCAGAGGGAGGAGGCTCCATATATGAAGCGATGCCACCGCAAGCACACAGGGGACATGTGGCATGAGTGGGTCCTTTGTTGTGCTACACTGACGTGTTATATTATGGCCTATCCTGACTGAGGAACCCACTTTTTAAAACCACTTTCTTTGCCTTCATTCCATCTTACCTTTCAGCCCTTCCATCTGCCTTTACCTTGCTTCCTCTTAAAACATAGCCTTTCAAATCTCCCATAGTGTGGATCTACTGATGGCAAACTCTCTCAGTTTTTGTTTGAAGATAATTTTATTTGCTCTTCATATTTAGGAATATTTTCACTGGGTATAGAATTCAACATTGGCAGTTATTTTCTGATGGCAAAATGAAGACATCATTCCATCATTGTCTGCTGTCTATTGTTGCTGTTGAGAAGTCAGCTGTCATTAAACCACTCCTTTAAAGGCAATCTGTCTTTTTTTTTCTCTTTGGTGTTCTTCATTTTCACTATAATATATCTGGGGGTGGACTTCTTTTTTGTTATCTTACTTGAGGTGTTTTGGGCTTCACAAGATTGTGGCTTAGGGTCTTTAATCAGTTCTCAAAATTCCCAGTGCTGTCCTGTGGACTCAGGCCTGGCCACAGGGCCTGTGCTCTTGGCCCCCGTGCTGTGTCACACGGTAAAATAATCTGCTCAGCTTCCCTCTTGATAGGCTTGGCATGTAAAGATGAGTTTGCAATCATGTTCCGTGTCATTCACTTTAAGAAAGAAGTTAACTATATGAAAAATTTTAGAGGGATTTCCTTCCAAATCAATAAAAATGAACATTTCAGAGCTTAAAATAAGCTTCAGATATTTGGAGAATTGTGTTCACTACTTCATTCCCTGTTTATCATACTGAGTAACTAGGACTTCAGGGCTAGGGCTGCTATCTGCATATGAGTCTTACTAGTCTACTTGCTAGTTCATGCCCCTGACTCACTCCAAAAGGAACTTAGCCAAAGTCACACAGTGAGTCTCTAGTGGAGTAGGTGTGAGATCCTTGGTGTTTTGACTTTACATTTACTGATCCAGACACTAAACCAATCCGAGAGCATACATGAGCCTTTTTTCCTGCTGTATCTGAGAGGGTTCTCGATCAGCATTCTTTAACCATGCCACAGCTGCTAATACAGAAGGTGGCAGTGCACTCACTCTTATTAATATGCTGGAAATATTTGCTTCCCGACAGCTGTCATTTTGCATAACTGTGAACACAAACCATAGACACCATCTGGGATGTCAGGGCAAAGGGGAGTGTGGCTGTTTGAAATTCCCTTTCAATTTAATTTCACAGTTTTTAAAAGCCTTGTTTTTCTTTCATGATAATCATAGGGAAAATAATTAACCATTATCCTCTGAATTATAAAATTACTACAAATTAAGAAATGGTTGTGAATATAATTTACAAATAATTATGTGACAGGGGCATAAGAAGTGCAGAACTAATGAAATGAAATTAATTAAAGTGACCGAGAGATAATTCTGTTTGTATTTATTTGCTTGGGTCCTGTAAGGAGAGACTGTCCCAAGATGGCTTACAACACCTAGAATTATAATTCAGAAGGATACCTGAAGAGCATGCTCACAAATATGTGTGGCGTGTTGAGTTGCATTGCCAGCAGCACGTGGCTCTAGGCCTCATTAGGACACGCAGAAAAACACCATTATCCCAACACAAAGTGTTCAAGACAATTGACATGAATAGGAAGCATAGGGGTGAATATGATAAGCCTAGACCAGTATTTCCCTACTGGGAGTTGATACCAGCAAAAATGGCAAAGTAAGGACCTCTCATTCTTTCTTCCATAAAAAGCAAAGAGAAAATGTCAAAAATGGTCAGAATCAACTTTTTTCAGAACTCTGGAAATTAAAAGCTTGCAGCAATCCAGAGAATGTTTATTCAAGAAAAATGGCTGAATCTTGGTAACAACAACTGGTTTTATGGCATTTTTACTTGTCCTCTTCCCACTCCCTTCTCTCTGGCTCTGTGTTAGCTTGAAAACCAACAGCCTTAGAATCCCAGTGGAAACCAGCAGCCCGGCAGCCACCAGACAGGGCAAAAGGGGTTGGAGTCCTTCCATTCCTAGAAAATTGTCATTATTTCACCTGTTAGGTGGTTCCCCTGAGAGACCTTACTTGCAAAATTGTCTTTATTTGATCTGACTCTGAGCTCACCTGGTGGCAAAGCCAATGTCTGGGAACATTTGTCAAAAACATTTAAAAGCAAGTTTTTAGCTTTGCAGCTGCCTGAGGTGGTAGATAACAATTGGGGCAAATAATAGATTAACCAAAATATTTAAAAGGTAAAGCTAGAAAACGAGATTCCCATGGGGCTTTGAAAAGCTCCTACATATTCCTGCAAATCTAGAAGACCACGCACAGACAGGGTTGTGTGCATGCCCAGGGTTGTGCACATGCTCAAGAAAGACCTGAGAAGGCCCTAAGCTCTTGCCTCTGGGTGACCCTGAAGGACCGTACAATGAGGAAGTGAAGGCTAAGACAGAGTTGTCAGCTGCCTGTGTGACTACTGAAGGTTTGCCCAACATTCACGAATGGCCCACTGACAGACTGACAGGCTTATTGGTTTCCAGGTGTCTAAGGCAATCTCTCTCTTATCATTAGCTGACCACCAAGCTGAGAAGGAATTTCAGTAGCCACGCTGAAATACGGCCTTTACAGAATGAGTTCAGGAAAGTCACTAAATAAATAAACAATAACAATAATAAAAAGAAGCACAATAGTAGTAATAACAAACTCTGAAGAGTGGAGAGAATCTGATTTCCTGAGTTGCCATATTATAATGATTTTAAATGCACAGTTTTCAACAAAAAATTATGAGACATGCTGTCTTAGTCCATGTTGTCATTTTCTGTTGCTGAAACAGAATATCTAAAACTAGGTGATTTATGATGAAAAGAAATTTATTTGGCTTACAGTTATGGAGGCTGGAAAGTTCAAGATCTTGGCACCAGCAGCTGGCAAGGACCTTCATGCTGCATTATTCCATGGCAGAAGTTGGAAGGGCAAGAGAGGATGAGAGAGCAATAGGGGGTCAAATTCACTTTTATATAATTTTTAATATTTTCCAAAATGTCATCAATAAGTACGTATTGCCTCTATCCCATGACAAATAAATTTAAAGTAAAAAAAAAATTCACTTTTATAATGAACCCACTCTTGTGATTACTAACTCACTGCCATAATAATGGCATTAATGTATTCATGAAGGAAGAGCCCTCCTCATGACCTAATCACCTCTTAGCACTGTTGCATTCAGAATTGAGTTTTCAACATGTGGACTTCAAGGGACACATCCAAATAATAGTGCATGCCAAGAAATAAGAGAGTATGGCCCATGTGCAAGGAAGAAGCAATCAATAGAAACTCTACCTCAGGAATCCCATATGTCTAACTTACTAAACAAAGACTGTAAGTCAGCTATTTAAAATATGGCCTCAAAAAACTAAAGGAAGCCATGTCTAAAGGACTGAGGGAAAATATGAGAGTGATATCTCAATAAATAGAGAATGTTAATAAAGAGAAATTATATAAAAAAAAGAACCAAATTCTGGAGTTGAAAATCATAATAACTAAAATGAAAAAGTCACTAGATTGTCTCAACAGCAAATTTGAGGCAGAAGAAAGAATCAGCAAACTGCAAATTGGTTAGTTGAGATTATCCAGTCTGGGAACAGAAAGAAAAAAAAATAAAGAAAAATGAAAAGAGCCTCAGTGATAAGCAGGACACCATCAAGCCATCAAGCATACTAACATATGCATAATAAGAATCCCAGAAGGTTAGGAGAGAGAGAAAGAGGAAGAAAGGATCCATGAAGAAATAATGGCTGAAAACTTCCCAAATTTGGTGGAAAACATTAATTTTCACATCCAGGAAGCTTAACAAACTCCAAGTAGAATAAACACAAAGGGATGCACACCTAGACACATCATAATCAAACATCAGAAGCTGAAGGCAGAGAACCTTGAAAACAAGAGAGAAGTAACTCATCACATATGAGAATTTCTCAATAAAATTAAACACTGATTTCTCATAAGAAATCATGGAGACCAGAGGCAGGGGGATGATATATTCAAAGTACTGAAAGAAAAGGACTATAATCTAAGAATTCTATATCCAGTTAAACTATCCTGCAAAAGCCAAGAATTCTATATTCAGCAAAACTGTCCTTTAAAAATGAAGGAGAAATAAAACATTCCTGATTTTAAACACTGAGAGAATTCATCACTAGTGAGTGTACCCTACACGAAACACTCAAGGGAGTCCTTTAGGCTGAAATTAAAGGACACTAGATAGTAACTTGAATACACACAAAGAAGTGACGTGTACCAGTAAAGGTAACTATGTAGGTAAATGTAAATGACAGTATAAATATATTTTTGTTTGTAACTCTTTTTTCTCCTATATGACTTAAAAGACAACTGCACAAAGCAATAATTATAAATTTGTGTTGATGGACAAAACATGTATAAAGATGTCATGTATACGACAATAACAGCACAAAGGAGAAGGGAGTGAAGGGAGCCACAAAGTTTTTGTATGTGATTGCAATTAAGTTGGTATAATCCAAATGGATTCTTATAAATTAAGATTTTAATTGTAATCCTCAGGGTAACCACTAAGAAAACAACTGAAAAAATATATACAGGAGAGAAATAAGTAAAATGATACAATAGGAAATATCTAACACAAAAGAAGGCAGTAATGGAGGAATAGAGACACAAAAAAGACACAAAACATATAGAAAACAAACAGCAAAATTGTAGATATAAATACAATTACCTTATCAGTAATTGCATTACACTAGATGTAAATGAATTAAGCCCTTCAATTAAAAGGCAGAGTTTGGCAGAATGGCTAAACCAGTATTTCCCAGCACTCATCAATTAACTTGTAATGCCCTCTAATATAGAGATTTAAACCTTGATGGCACATTAGAATCACCTGGAAGACTTAAATTGCACTTAAATTCCCAGAACCAATTAAAACAGAATCTCTGGGGGTGAGACCCATGTGTTAGTATTTTTAAAGCCTCTCGGGTATTTCCAAAGTGCAGCCAAATCCGAAAACCACAGATATAACAGGTGTTTCGCTGGGCCACACTAGCTTGGAGGGCATGGTGGAGTCACCGTGTCAGAATCAGAACAGTGGCCCCTGACTTGCCATATGTGTCATTGTGTTGCCGAGCACTTCCACTGGGTTCAGGAAGGTTGTGGAGTGTGTTTCTATGTGGGTGTTTCATGCAGTCAGTCTTTTTCCTGTATCATTAGCACTCCTGGAATAGGTCTTTGTCTTTCTCAACCACAACACCTCCTCCCTCTCCACCTTTAATGTCTTGCAGTGGTGCAATCATAGCTCACTGTAGCCTTGAACTCCTGTGCTCAAGCCTCCCAAGTAGCTGAGAGTACAGGTGCATGCCACCAAGGCCGGCTAATTTTTAAAAAAATTTTGTAGAGATGGAGTCTTGCTATGTTGCTCAGGCTGGTCTTGAACTCCTGGCCTCAAGCAAACCTCCTGCTTTGGCCTCCCAAAGTGCTGGGATTACAGTCATATACCACCTCACCCAGCCTTGAAGGACATTTTGATTGCTTTCCAGTTTGGGCAGTTATGGATACAGTTGGTATAAAGATTCATGTGCAGGTTTTTCTGTGAACATAAGTTTCAACTCATTTTAGTAAGTACCAAGGAGCTCAATGTGATTGCTCCATCATGTGGTAATAGTATGTTTCATTTTGTAAGGAACTACCAAACTATCTTCCAAAGTGGCTGTACCATTTTCCATTCTTACCAGCAATGAATGAGAGTTCCTGTTGCTCCACATCCTCGCCAGCAATGGGTGTTACCAGTGTTTTAAATTTTTGCCATTCTGGTAGATGTGTTATGGTATCTCGTTGCTTTAATTTGCAGTTCCCTAATGACGTACGATGTTGATCATCTTTTCATTTGCTTATTTTGCCATCTGTATATCTTTTCTGGTGATGTCTACTTAGGTCTTTTGCCCATTTTTGCCCACCCTTTTTTTCTTCTCTTTTCAGACTATTTGTCTGATTTTGGTTCTTACATGTTGACATCTCTTTCATAGTGCGGCTGATCAGGCAGTCAATTATTTATTTACGTTCTAAATATTATTACATCGGTAAAGTCCATTTATTGTGGATTTATAAAAACAAATTATAAAGAAGAAAATAAAATTACCCATAATACCATCAAACGGATAGGAGATAATAGTTTCATAAATAAACAGTATTTTACTGAATCTAAGATAGTGCTAATTTTAGATGGATCCTAATTTCAAAATGTAAAAAAGGTATACATTAGAATCAGTGAATTGTGGTATATGTATGTACATAATTGGAATCACAAAATTCCATAAGAATGCCCCAATTCCAAAAAAATACAAATTTTTTATATTCCCACTATTTTTTCTGAGCATCAGCTTATTACATATATTTTTTTAAAATATGTTTAATAAAAAAATGTTTAGTGACTGCACTTCTTACATTATAATAATTTAATATTTGTGTTTTTCCATTTTTTCCCTATTTTTAAATTACACTGAAATGAATGTTATTATGTATAAATCTTAGGTAATCCTGAATTATTTCCTTAGGATAGATTCTAGAACTGCAGATACTGAATCAAAGGGTATACATTTTTAAAGTGTTCTTCATAATATTGCCAAATTGTTTTTCAGGAGATGTCTTTCAATTCACATTCCCATTGGCTATATATAAAACCCCAGTGGAAATTGTATAATTGCCACGCTTTAATATTTTTCCTTTCTTGCTTTTTCTCCTTTCTCCCTCCCTGTATTTCTCCCTCTCTCCCTCCCTCTCTTCCTTCTTTTCCTTTAAAATAAAGCCCCCTTTTAATGAGGCTTTATTTTTTAGAGCAGTTTTAGGTTCACAGTATGTTTGTAGCTTTTTTTCCAGATTGTTTTCTTTCACTTATTCATGTGCATTTAAGCCTCCTCCGTGTCTCTTCATGGCTTAATGGCTCATTTCTTCTTAGCACTGAATAATAGTCCATTGTCTGTCATAATTTTATATAACATAATAAATAATAGTACTTTAAATGTGATAACTTGATTTAACATAATATTTTTCTAGCTTGCTTTTCTTTGTTTTCTTTATTTATTTATTCTTTATTTATTTTCCTTTATTTATTAGGTAGGTCATCAAAATTTCCACCATTAGCAATTTCATGTTCAATCGATATAATTAAAAGCAACATCAGTCACTCTTAGCAAATGTAAGCTCACAAATAAATTTTGGTGATTTTTAATTTTAAGAAGGACCAAACCATTTCTGGAGTTATGAGTATTTGTGAGCTGTGACAGCATTGGGAAAATTTTCTGATAAATTATTTCAAAACATAAATTTTAGCAAATCTAGAGATGATTCTCACAGAATGAATTTTCTAAAAAAGACTTAGCTGTTCATATAAATCGATTTTGTATAAATCTGAATTTTATTTTAAATGTAAATTTACACACTGGCATTCTAAGGTTTTTTTCTGGCATTTCCTCTAACTTGTAGAGGTTGTTTGGAATTGTCGTCATGATTTTTGTATAATTTAAAACACTTGTTTATGCATTTTATAATTGCATCTTCAATTATAAGGAAAATTTAATTTTAAAATTGTCCTCTTCATTAATAATTGGTTCATTCGAAGCTTCTTATAAAAATGGTGTTCTTTTCTGTTGAGTACAATGACCTTCACATTTAATTTCCAAGCCTGTGGATATTTGCTTTGCAATGTACCAGTAGTTTAAAAAACCAGCGATTCCACACTCAGAACATTCTGCAATAATAGCTTCCTGATATGCTTTATTGCAATGCCCATGTGTATGCTTTTCTTTGGTAATAATTTACTGACGAAGTACTGCCTGATCACCCGTGGTTCCTGTCCCGGCACTCAGGCCAGAGAGTTGACGTCTGTGCAGACGCTGCACGGATGGGCTCTGGAGACAGAGGCAAACTGCCTCTCACCCGGGTACTGCTGCCGCCGCCTCCCTGCGAAGCCTCTCCTTTTTATCGCGACTGCAGCCGCTGCCACTCCCACCACCACGGCTGCCACTGTCGTCACCACCAATCAAGGACCAGGTCCTGACCAGCCACCTTGGGACTCCATGGGGCTCCTGGCCGCCTGGCCATTGCTCAGTGCCGGGGCCCCTGGCATATTTCCACTGCTCACGGGTATGTTCCATTGTCCCATCAGATGTCACTTATAAAACACAAATTCAAGGATAAAATTAGGAATTTTGAGATGATACAACAGAGCGTTAAACCAAACATGATGCTTTGTGAAAGAAGCCAGTTACAAAAGACCACATTGATTCCATCCACGTGAAACCGAGTCCCACACCCGCGAAGCCAGCCCTGGCTCCCACTTGCCCATTTTCCAAGTTGGTGCCGCCTCCCGCTGATAGCACCGAGGGCTATTGGGAGATGGCAGACATCTTTTACCCTGTGTGCCCCCAACCAGTGTCACCCAAGGCAGTCACCCCGCCTCCTCCATAGGCTCCTCTATGTGTTAGGAAGTCCTCCAGGGGTGGCTATGACTATCTCCTCTATGGGCTTTTGAAATTATTGCTCCTCAAAGCCAACAGGCCCTGCCAACCCAATGGATCCTTCAGATTAATATCCTCTCTTGCTTCCCATCAATATGCTGCCTGTTTTACCAGATAAAAGACTGAAAGCCTTGCATGAATGGTACCACCCTTCTCTCTCCACCCATGCCCTCTCACCTGTCCTCCCTGCTAGTGGCAATGTCGGGAAGGTTGAGGTGCAGACAACTTCAAAGAGATCACATTCTAACAATGCACAGGTTACAGTCTAAAGAGAGCAAAAGAAGACATGTTTGGATTTTACGTTGTTCCGTTTTTAAGCTGTAACATTTCAAACAGAAAAGTAAGCCTGGCCAGAAAACAAATCATTGTTCAAATTTTCCTGCATATTCTGGGTAGAATTTGCATCTGTGGTCATCTTCAATGAAGGCCAGTAACAGCCTTGGAGAGAGTCATTGGAAGCTAGTGTTCACGGGCATGCCGGTGGGTGATGAAGCGTCTTGAGTAAAGATGCAATCGGTGTTAAATAAATGGTGTCAGGGAACTGCAGAGACAAGATCTATAATCTTTCAATACACACACATGCTGAAGAGCCATAGCATTTGAGTATTAACCATGCTGCTACCTTTCTCTCATGATGGGCGATGTGAAAGTAGTCAGGAAGAAAGCATTCGACAGGCTGGGCTTGATGGCTCACACCTGTAATCCTAGCACTCTGGGAGGCCAAGGTGGGAGGATTGCTTGAGCTCAGGAGTTCGAGACCAGCCAGGGCAAAAGCGAGACCCTGTCTCTACTAAAAATAGAAAAATTAGCCACGCGTTGCGTTATGCACCTGCAGTGCCAGCTGCTCGGGAGGCTGAGGCAGGAGGATCGCTTGAGCCCAGGAGTTGGAGGCTGTTGTGAGCTACAACGATGCCATGGCACTCTACCCAGGGCAACAGAGCTAGACTCTGTCTCAAAAAAAATGGCATTTGACAAGAAAGAACACAAAGAGATGATTCCTAAACAGAAGGAGATGGTGCTTGGACACTAAGAAGAATTTTTACATGCACTGATTGGACAAGAGACACATACTTTACTCTCTCTTTTCTAGCCATTTTTCTAAATCTTCATCAGTAATTCACCATATAGATCCTGTTGTTTATATAGACAAGGAACTTGCAAAAAATATTTTTGCAGAACTCACAAGTAGTAGGGTAACTCTAACCTCCCTCATGAGCTCGTAAACTTTTTGATGTGTCTGTTTAATGTAGTATGTATCCCTAGTACCTTGTTGAATTGAACTGACTGTTCTATACATATGAAAACTGGTGAAATCCATGGGTCTCTAAATGATTGTGTTGTGCAAAAATTGTTTGAAAATAACTAGGACTTGGAAATTATTTTGTAAAATAGAAATTTCTATGTTGGTTTTGACTAAGCCACATTGGAATCGTCTAGCTTTTCTCAGCTTTGGTTAATAGTTTATAACTGCCATGCTTAGGCACTTTTACATACATTATTTCAATTCACCATTCTGACAATCATTACACCAAGTACATTTACAGCAGAGTAAACAGACATCACATCTCGGTGTTACATTAGCGGAGCAAGCATGAAAACATGGCACTTGAATTTCTAGAGCATTCATGGCCTGTTTCTGAGAGCTGCAGTGTTCCCTCCACCCCCATTCCCCACTTGCCCCTACATTTTATGCTACAATGTTTTATTATAAATCCTTCCCATTAGTCCGACCAGCTGACTGGTTGTTACTGCTTTGAAATTGCCATTTCTTTCACACAACAATTGACACCGGTCACCTGTGGATTATAATGGTGGCTGTTCGGCTGCTCCTAGGCTGCTATAGCTATTAATAGTAGTATAAGTACGGATCTTCAGGCAGTGAAACAACATTCATGACAATGGTTACTGGCAGGTAAGCTACACGTCTCTGCAAAAATTGGTTGAGATTATGCTTGCAAATGAGTCCCAGCCGTCCTTTATAGACAGCGATTCATCACTTCTGGAAGACTCGCCATCTCTCTGCAGCCTTAGACTCCATGCAAATATCTCCTCCCCGGAGTCAGAGGTGGGCAGCCATTTGAAAGGCTTAAATCGAGAGTGGATTTAGTGGAGATACTAAGTGGATTTAGTCTGGGGTGGTCTGGAAGTTCCCGGCTATTTAGGACATCCGTTGTTCAAGCATCATCAGGTAAATAGCACATTGTTGACTTTGCTGAAGCATCACTCTTAAGAACACCTTCCTCCCACTGTGTGGGTAGGGCGCAAAGACTGTGGGATGGGTGGTGTATGCAAATGTCAGAGGAAAGTCTCTACTAATCCAGAAAAGCCTGAACAAAACACTGCCCATTTTATAATTCATGTCCTGCATTGTAATTCATACCTAGACTTCTAGGTAAATTAGATTTCAACTAGGATTTGAAAATTATTGCAAAGCATAAATAGCAGACAGCCAAAGTAAATTCCATGATTATATATGAGCCACTATTTTTTCTTTATTGTTCAATATTATTCATCAAAAAAAGAAATGAAGTACTGACGCATGCTGCAACACCTTGGACCTTGAAAACAT
>RJWJ010043728.1:0-12468 GCA_004363605.1 Indri indri | reverse complement strand
GAACACAGCCAGGGGCTCAGCGAGGGTCTAGGCACATTAGCTGTTGTTATCACTCACCCATTTTACAGGGGAGGAAACTGAGGCACAGAGTGGCAGAGCCTTACCCAAGCTGCTTAGCTGGGAAGTAGGGTTCAGACCTGAGCACTCCGATGCCCCAGGGTGGTAGGTTCCGGGACGCTGGCGGTGACCAGATCTTGTCCACCCACCCTCAGCCCTTGATCAGCCGCAACTATAAGGGTGACGTGGCCATGAGCGAGATCGAGCACTTCATGCCTCTGCTCGTGCAGCGGGAAGAGGAAGGCGCCCTGGCCCCCCTGCTGAGCCATGGCAAAGTCCACTTCCTGTGGATCAAACACAGCAACCTCTACTGTATCCACCCAGGTGGGGGTCCTGGAGGTCCAGAATGGTGGAAGCTCAGGCCCAGAGAGGGTGGGCTGAGCATAGAATTTGCACAGCACATCTGTGATGGCTCAGGCTGGGGAAGCAGGTAGAGATGGGGGTGGTGGCAGGGGACAGGATGGAGGTTCAGGGTCTGTACTCTATGTTCCCCCCAAGTGGCACCTTTTCCTTAACGTCGCTGCCTCTAGTGGTGGCCACCACACTGAAGAATTCCAATGCCTCGCTGGTGTACTCCTTCCTCTACAAGACGGTTGAGGTAGGTACTGGCCTTCCACCGGCCAGCTGCTCTGTGTGTCCACCTGTCTCGGCCACCTCTTTCAGGAGCCGTCTCTCCTAGGAAAGCCTTCCCTGTCCTTCCCCCATCAAAGCCCCATCACTCTGTATCTCATTAGCTGCCTGGGACACCATCCCTCCCTACAGGGCGGGGACCAAAGAGGTCTCTGAGAGAGACATGGCTCTACTGAGCCAGAGAGCTAGTGATTCAATCCCAGCTCCCCTGCTTCCTGGCTGTGTGACATTAAGCAAGTCACTTCTCCTCTCTTTGCCTTGAAACTGGGTTATAACAAGTCCTGCCTCAGGGTCATTCTACAAATTAATCCAACCAATACCCGTAGAGTATGTAGAACAGTGCTCAGTATACAGTAAGTGCTCAATAAGGGTTTACCATTGTTAGCATATCACAAATACAATAATCACATAATACCAATGTATTGAGCACTTATTATATACCATCGTCGGTGATTGAGAAGGTACTCAGTAAACGATTTTTAACAACCGAGAAATATTTATTGATTCACTTTGTCTCTGCCAGGCAAGGGCAGGGGACGTGGCTGTGGACACAGGACAGGCAAATCCCAGCCCTCTTGGCTCACTGTTCACGGAGGGAATGAGACAATGAGACAACGTACTGCAGAGTTAAAGGGCATTAAGGAGATTAAACAGCACGTTGTGATAACCAGTGACGTGTGTGCTATTCTCACGGGAGGGGAGGGCTGCACCCAAAAGGGGACATTGGAGCTGAGGCTTGAATGACAAGGAACCCGCTGTGAGGTGAGCAGGGGGGAAAGTGTTGAATGAGCAACTGACGTCTCTGCTGAGGTTATGTCTACTCATTCCCAGAGGCTCTTAACTTGGTGTCCCCAGGCTGCCGATGGCCATTGGATAGAATTCAGGACATCCATGAACTTGGCTATTTCCATATAATGGGGTTCCTTGGCCATGCTGTGTGTTGTATTTTATGCACTTACAGACCTCAGCCTGAGGTGGGTCTGTAAACATCACCAAATACACAGGGATCCATGCTCCCCCCACACACAAAAGATTAAAAGCTCTTTTAATGCTCCCTTCCAGAAATCTCCCCAGACCTTTCTGTCTCTCTTGTGTTTGTTACTGCAGCCAACATATTGGATTAGATTGGTCCCATTACCTACCTGTTTACCCCTTTAGACTGTTCCATAAGGGCAGGGATCCTGTCTGCTTTGTTCAAGGTGACTGTCCCAGCACAGGCATACAGTAGGCACTCAATAATTGCTTGTTGGATGGGCTGGCTGAATGAGTGGAGACCCAGCCCATGGCCACAGCCACACCAACCACACCTATGTGAGTGTCTGTCTCCCCCTGTCACCCTCAACCAGGTATTCTGTGAATACTTCAAGGAGCTGGAGGAAGAGAGCATCCGCGACAACTTTGTCATCGTCTACGAGCTGCTGGATGAGCTCATGGACTTCGGCTTCCCCCAGACCACCGACAGCAAGATCCTGCAGGAGTGAGTGGACCCACGGGACAGCCACAGGCTGGGCGGTGGGTGGAAGGAACTCAAGGAGGGCCAGGGAGGTGTCCCTCCTGGGTCCAGCCGCTTGTCCCCCGCTGCCCTCCCGCCAGGTACATCACGCAGCAGGGCAACAAGCTGGAGACAGGCAAGTCGCGGGTGCCACCCACGGTCACGAACGCTGTGTCTTGGCGCTCCGAGGGCATTAAGTACAAGAAGAACGAGGTCTTCATCGATGTCATAGAGTCTGTCAACCTGCTGGTGAGCTCCCACACCTGCACCCCACCCCCACCGCGGCCCGGGAGCAGGAGAGGGGGCTTTGTGCATGTTGCCCTCCCACGCACCCCCACCCACACAGGTCAATGCCAATGGCAGCGTGCTGCTGAGCGAGATCGTGGGCACCATCAAGCTCAAGGTGTTTCTGTCCGGAATGCCCGAGCTGCGGCTGGGCCTCAATGACCGCGTGCTCTTCGAGCTCACTGGCCGTAAGCATTTGGGGGACCCCCCCCAACTCCCTCGAGCCCACGTGGGAGCCGGAGGCCCCGCCCCCACCGGGGACCCAGAGAATTGCTGCAGGTTTTAAAATAAGCCCTCGCGTGCCCTCTGCTGGTCAAGGCTAGTACTGCAGCTGCTGGTTCACTGCCAATGCTGGTTCATGATTGAGCGCCCGCTGTGTGCCAGGCGCAGATTTAGGCCCTGAGGACACAGCAGTGAAGAAAAACACAAATCCCTGCCCTTATGGAGCTGACATTCTAGTGAGAGAAGGAGACAGAATAACATTTAAAAGCCCGACAGGAAAAGCGAGGCTCCCTGGGTTCGGATCCTAGCTCTTCCCCTGCCAGCTGTTGTTCATCCTCTCTGGGCCTCAGTTTCCTCATCTGTAAAATAGGGGTTATGGTAGTGGTGGGCAGGGAAGGTGAGGATAGGGATCTTTTCCTGGGCCCCAGGGTCACTCTGCACTCTGGGCTCCGAGTTTCAGGCAGCAAGAATAAGTCAGTAGAGCTGGAGGATGTTAAATTCCACCAGTGCGTGCGGCTCTCACGCTTTGACAACGACCGCACCATCTCCTTTATCCCTCCCGATGGCGATTTCGAGCTCATGTCCTACCGCCTGAGCACGCAGGTGAGGCAGGGTCAAGCCCCATGCAGGTGGCATTTGGTGGGCGCTCAGGGCTGACCTCTGAGTCTCTAAAAGCTCCTCCTTCCTCTGTCTGCAGGTCAAACCGCTGATCTGGATTGAGTCTGTCATTGAGAAGTTCTCGCACAGCCGGGTGGAAATCATGGTCAAGGTGGGCCCGGGGTGGGGGGGGGACATTTGTTAACAATGCATGATTTTAGTCTGGCATGGTGGCGCATGCCTGTAGTCCCAGCTACCTCAGAGGCTGAGGCAGGAGGATCGCTTGAGCCCAGAAATTTGAGGCTACAGTGAGCTATGATGATGCCACTGCACTCCAGCCTGGGTGACAAAGTGAGACCCTGTCTCAATAAATAAATAAATAAATAAATAAAACAAGAAGTAATCGTTTACACATCTGGATACCTAAAGTGTCGGAGTTCTGACACCTCAGAGAGGCTTTTCCTGGTCGCTCTATTAATTAATATATTTTTGTTTGAGTATTTATTTACGAGGGTCTCACTCTGTCACCCAGGCTGGAGTGCAGCGGCATCATCATAGCTCAGTGTAACCTCGAGTTCCTGGGCTCAAGCAATCCTCCTGCCTCGGCCTCCCCAAAGTGCTGGGATTACAGGTGTGAGCCAACGTGAGTGAATTCTTCATGCCCCTTGCTCTCTCCCTTGCCAGGCCAAGGGACAGTTTAAGAAGCAGTCAGTGGCCAACGGCGTGGAGATATCTGTGCCCGTCCCCAGCGATGCCGACTCCCCGCGCTTCAAGACCAGCGTGGGCAGCGCCAAGTACGTGCCCGAGAAGAACGTTGTTATTTGGAGTATTAAATCCTTCCCGGTGAGCACTGGAGATGGGGGGCGACCTGGGAGTGGGGGCTGGAGTGGTGTGGGGGCTGCCCAAGCTGCACGAGGGCAAGGCGGAGAATAAGTCAGAGAGACACACACACACACACCACATGTGCACATGGTTATTCTTTGGGAGTGACAAAGGCGGGAGCCAGGCCAGCCTATGTCACAGATGGGCAAAGTGAGGCTCCATCATGGGAAGTGGGTTAAGTGCCTCTCCCCCATGGCCCGGCGCAGTGGCTCACGCCTGTAATCGCAGCACTCTAGGAGGCCAAGGCAGGAGGATCGCTTGAGGTCAGGAGTTCGAGACCAGCCTGAGCAAGAGCAAGACCCCGTCTCTACTAAAAAAAAAAAAATTAGCCGGGTGTCGTGGTGCCCACCCATAGTCCCAGCTCCTCGGGAGGCTGAGGCAGGAGGATTGCTCAAGCCCAGGAGTTTGAGGTTGCCGTAATCTAGGCTGACACCACAGCACTCTAGCCTAGGTGACAGAGCAAGACTGTCTCAAAAAAACAAAAAAACAAAAAAAAAAGTGCCTCCCCCTTTAAGGTCTTAAGGAAACCAAACCTGGGTTCAGATTCCTCACCCGTGCCTTTCTGAGCTGCATGGGCTTGGGAGGCTCAGTTTGCCCATCTGTGATATAGGCATGATCATGTTATCTATGTCCTTGGGCCACTGGAGGATTTAGTTTGTCCCTGTCATCTGGTGGGGCTGGCGGGTGGGGGGGGGGTCATTGGGGCCTGAGAAACAGGGGATGATAGACCCTGTCACCACCACTGATTGGGTTTTGCAGTCAGAAGCTTCTGCTGTGAGTCTAAGCCAAGAGCCTTTACTTTCTTGTCTGTGAAATGGGCTGAGAGCGGAGCTTGCTCCGGGGGCTGCTGTGAGGATGGTTTGGGGTCGGTAGGGGGCCCTGTGGTGTGTCTGATGCCCCCATGTGCCCTCAGGGGGGCAAGGAGTACCTGATGCGCGCCCACTTTGGCCTCCCCAGCGTGGAGAAGGAGGAGGAGGAGGGCCGGCCCCCCATCGGGGTCAAGTTTGAGATCCCCTACTTCACCGTCTCCGGGATCCAGGTGAGGGAAGTGGGCCAAGTCTCCTCTGTTTGACCTCCGCGGGTTCCCCTCTCTCTTGTCCCTTGGCTCAAGTCACCTCCGTTGCCTGGCCTGTGTCGCCGCCACTCCGAGGTCTCCCTACGATGTTGCCTCTGCTTGCAGCCTGGGTCGGTCCCTCTCCCTCTGGCTGGGCCGCCTCTTTCCCCAAGAGCTCGTTCACTTTTCCTCCCTCTGCCACCTGCGGGTCATTCACCGTTCCCTTGGTCTGTGCCACCTCGTCCTCCCAAAATGGTGTCACGTCTCCTGTCTTACATACGATGCCACCTCTTTCCCCGCTGTCCTGGACCGCCTCCCCTCCCCCACTCATGCCACGTCACCCCATTACTCCCAGCCTGTGCCGTCTTAGTCTCCTAAATCGTGCCGCATGTAATCCCTTGGCCTAAGCCACCTCTTTCTCCCTGGCCCTGGGCACCTCAGTCCCGCAAGCCTGGACCACCTCTTCTCATTCCCTCCCAGGTCCGGTACATGAAGATCATTGAGAAAAGCGGTTACCAGGCTCTGCCCTGGGTTCGCTACATCACCCAGAGTGGCGGTAAGGCAGCCAGCTCTCTCGGATGACAGGGTCAAGGAGACGGAACGGGGTGGGGGCTTGGGGCTCTGACCACATTCTGGCTGAGAAAACTCAACAGGCCTGGCCCAGGTCTGTCCTTCCTTGTCATGCCACCATGAGCCTTGGTTTGCACACCTTTAAAATGGGCGTACATGGTGGTGTGCAGTGGCTCACGCCTGTCATCCTAACACTTTGGGAGGCTGAAGTGGGAGGATCGCTTGAGGTCAGGAGTTTCAGAGCAGCCTGAGCAAGACCCAGTCTCTACAAAAAATAGAAAAATCAGCCGGATGTGGTGCACGCCTGTAGTCCCAGCTACTTGGGAGGCTGAGGCCGGAGGGTCACTTGAGCCCAGCAGTGTGAGGCTGCAGTGAGCTGTGATTGAGTCCCTGCACTCCGGCCTGGGTGACAGAGCAAGACCCTATCTCTGAAAAAAATTCTTTTAAATTGAAAAATTTAAAAAAATAAAATGAGGGCAGTCACCAACTCTAGGGTGGCTGTGAGGTTTGGACAAGGGTCTGAACACACAGCACTGCCATCCGCTGCCTGGAAACCGGCTCGTTGCTATGGTTTCAGTACCTGTGTGCTCCCAAGGTCGGTCATGAGCACTGCGGCAGGGGATGGATTTGGGGGGGCTGTCCCTCTCTCCCTGCCCCCCACTTCTGAGATGCTGCCTGGTCATTGTTTCCCTGCAGATTATCAACTTCGTACCAGCTAGAAGAAGCAAGAAGAGGTGGGGGCTTGAATGTGGGGCCTCCTTCCACCAAGGCCCCGCTGCAGATTGCAGAGGGGGAGAGAAGGTGGGGTGTATGTGTGTGTCTGTGTGAGAGCAGATCCCTGACTTAGCAGTTTCTCGCCCCCAGCACCTGCCCCCTTCTCCACTCTTCCTTTATGCGTAGCCTGGGAGGGATGGTCTCTCTGCCTTCCTCCCCCCGCCCCCCCCCCCCCGATTTTATATGAAGAAATCCAAGAGGGGCTTGAAGGCCCCCTCATGAGTGCCTTCTTACAATGACCTGCCTTAAGGGGTGTCGGGGGTCCCTCCTCCTTCACAGCTGCTGAGCCCGGAGGGCCCTGCTGGCCCACTTCTCTGAGTTTTAGGACGTTATTAAAAAGATGAATTACCTGCCATGTATGTGCTTCTTGGCTGGGGACTGGGGCTGCTAGGGACATCCCTGCAGTGCTGGGATGGGAGTGGCCGATACACATCGATTCCTCAGCCCCAGCCATCACTCACCTGGGCCAGGGCAGCCACCTCCACGCTGGTCCCCTGTTCCCCCCTTAGCAGACACCGGGCTCCTGTTAACTTGTAAGTTAGATCTCCGCTCAGAACCCTTCCGTGGTTCCTACCTTATGTTAAAGCCAAGTTCTCGTGCAGCCCTCAGGGCCGATCTGCACAATGACCTCCCCTCCACCCGTCCTCCCCTCTTCTCATCCTCCCCTTCTATACCACACCGGGCACACAGTCACCGGCTTCCACCTGGCTTGCTTTTCCCCAGATATCCACAAGGCTCCCTCCCTGCCCTTCAGGTCCCCAGTCAAATGTCACCTCCTCAGAGAGGCCCTGTCTGACCTCCCTATTTCAATGGCTTTCCTTTCCCAAGGGACTTTCACCTAGCCTGTTTTATCAGCTCCATAGAGTTTGCCACTCTGAAAAAAATTTTTGTCTTTTGCGCTAGAGTGTAGGTGTCTTGCAGCAGGGGCCGCCCTCCAGTTGGGCACCTCCAGGAGGTGCTCAGTCAATCTTTGAAGGAAGGCCTCTGGAGCCACCTCTGGCCCACGTGGCAGCTGCAAGTCAACCTTCCTCCTCACCAGGGCCGGTTCAGTCGGAGCCAGGAAGGGTGATTCCTTCTTCATCCATCCTATTTCCCCCTTTTCTTTTCTTCATGGTGCTTAACGCTACCTAAAATTATTTAGTGGCTTGAATGGGCGCTCCCCGGCGCCCAGAACTGTCCCCTCGCACGGGGAGTGAATGAATAAGACGCGGCGCCCCGCGCATGGTAAGGGCTGGAGAATGCGCGCACGGTGGAACCCCGGCCTGGGTGTCGCCAGCCGTGCCTCCCTACCCCCCGGGGGCGCCGAAGTCCCCGAGCAGACCGCGCTACCCTGCTCCTGACCTTTCTCCCTCGGGTCAGTTAAACCGGCTCTTTCCCGCCCGCCCCGCGCGTTTGAAAACCAAAAACCCCGCCATTGCCGGCAGTCCACCGGTTGCCGCGTCCTGGCCAATCAGAAGCGACACCGCCCACGCCTGAGCGCAAACCTCCCCAGCGACACGCAGCCATTGGCTGCGGAGGTCGTGTGGGCGGGGCTCCGTAAGGTCGAGCGCCGGGCAGCGCGGCTCGGCTACGGTGTAGCGAGTTTGTAAGAAAACAAATCGGTGGCGTTCGGGGAGGGGCCGCGGGCGCGCTGGCTCCGCCCCCTGGCGGCTGACTTGGAGGCCGCTGCGGCGCAGGCTCAGAGCAGACTCCGCCCGCCGAGGAGGAGGGAGGGTGAGTTGGGGGGAGACCCGGCCCCCAAGGGGCGGGCGCCGGGGTGGGCCCCGCTAGCGGCCGAGGGTTGGGCCCCGGCTCCAAGGCGCTCACCGGCCGCCGGCTGACAGGGGGAGGAGCCGGCTGGGAGGGCGGGGGTCGCGCCGGAGCCCTGGACTCGGCGAGCGGGGTCGGGAGTCTAGCGCAGGCCGGACGCGCCGCGGCCAAGCCCCGGGAGAGCCGCTAGGGGCCAGCGTCCGCTGCCTCCTCCGCACTGACCGGGCCGGGGTGGGGCGGGGGGCTTCGCAGGCCGCCAGTGTCGACATGCTGCTGGAGGAGGTCCGCGCCGGCGACCGGCTGAGCGGGGCTGCGGCCCGGGGCGACGTGCAGGAGGTGCGCCGCCTTCTGCACCGCGAGCTGGTGCACCCGGACGCCTTGAACCGCTTCGGCAAGACCGCGCTGCAGGTGAGGCCCGGCCGGCCCGGGGCAAGGAGGGGACGGGGGAGCGGGGTGAGTGTCGAGACCCCAGACCCCCTTCCCTGTCGTCTCTTGGCTCTGGCGGTGACTCCCTGGGGGCCAGTCCTCCTTCTCTGGGCTGACGTTCCCCAGGGTCTCCTTTCGTAGGTGGGTGGTGGGTGAGGTGAGGTTGGGGGGAGGGGAGAGCTTTCCATCTTCTCTGGACGATTCCTTGTTCTCCCCATGTGGGGGATTCACTTTCCCTGGGGAGCTTATTCCGTGGGGGCGGATTTAGCTTCTTTGGATCCCGTTTCCATGGGGATGGTTCAGGTTTCTTGGGGCTTCTGTGGGGACATCCCATCTCTGGAAAGAGGGATTCATGTCTCCCTTGGGGCCCCCATTTTCTAGGGGGTTCTCTGAGAGGTATCCAGTTACTTGCGGGGGGGTTCTTCACTCCTAGGGTGGTGCGTATTCTTAGTATGTTGTGGGGGCCACAGTGGCGCAATGCTGTTACATTCCATGAGTCCCATATCCCTGGGGGACATTTTACAGGGGAACCCCATGTCTTGAGCGTGGCTCAGGTACCGCGAAGAACATCCCCATTATATAGGAGGCAGCTCTTCCATGGAGAGGGGTGTTTCAAATTCCCTGGGCATATCCTTGCCCTTGAGGGGACTGCCAAGTTCTTTGGGGGTAGTTCTCAGTCTGTGGGGGCCAATTTCCTGGAGGGGGTTTTGTATGAGGGTCTTAGGTTCCTGAAACGTTTTCATGGGGGCTATTCTCTGGGTTGGGGTCCCATCTTATTCTCAAGGGACTGACCAGCTTCTTAGGGTCCCTATTCTCAGGAGAACTTGTTCTCTGGGATCTCAAACAGCTTACTGTGGACTTGTTTTCCCTGGGGCTTCTCAAGTTTCTAAGAGGACCCTTTCTCCAGCGGCCACTATGCCTGGAAGACCCCTCTCTCTTCTCTCTCCAGTGAGCCCCCTTTTATTATCCCCTCCCTTGGGGACCTCCTGACCCTCTGTCCCCCACACAGGTCATGATGTTTGGCAGCACCACCATCGCCCTGGAGCTGCTGAAGCAAGGTGCCAGCCCCAATGTCCAGGACATCTCTGGTACCAGTCCAGTCCATGATGCAGCCCGTACTGGATTCCTGGACACCCTGAAGGTCCTAGTGGAGCATGGCGCCGATGTCAACGCGCCCGATGGCACTGGGGCACTCCCCATCCATCTGGCAGTGCAGGAGGGCCACATGGATGTGGTCGGCTTTCTGGCAGCTGAATCCGATCTCCATCACAGGGATGCCAGGGGGCTCACACCCCTGGAGCTGGCACAGCAGAGGGGGGCTCAGGACCTCATGGACATCCTGCAGGGGCACATGGTGGCCCCACTGTGACCTGGGGCCACCCTTTCCAGCAAGAGAACCCTGCTGGGTTAAAAATCGGAAGAGGAGAGAAGAAACACTTTCTCTTCTCACTCCTCCTCCCGGAGGGGGGAGGAGCACCAGTTTGTGGCTTTATTGGTGTTGATTTCTGGGGTGCGTGTGTTTGGGGGACGTTTCTCGTTTGTTTTTCTCACCCCTTTTGGTGTGTTGGACAGAGAAGGGCTCCTGCAGGCAACAGCTACCTAAACGGTTCAGTTTCCTCTGCGCCCCAGCCTGCTGGGGCCGCAGACAAGACCCATGGGCAGAGCTTTTAAAGCCTTAGCCCCATATTAAGGTCATTGTCTCCAGGGCTCCTGGAACCTAGCGACCTGGGACTGTGCTCAGAGTGACCTGAAGTGTGCCCACTGCTTCGGGCATGGGGGTGGGGGGAGTGGTTCCAAATCCATAAGAGGGTAGCATGAGTTCATTCGTATTTTGTTGGAAGCTTTTTTTCCAGTCTCCTGTACAGCGTTTTAAAAGAAATAGGTTCTATTTATTATGCTTTATGGAAAAGTTGTTGCGTGTGATAATTTAATGTTTTTTACCCATTAAATTAAGACTTGTGCCTGATCACAGCGCGGGTGGCTGCCGATTTTTGAGTCTGGGATGGGAAGTCGCTCCTCCAGGATGGATGTTGGTGGGAATGAGCACGGGGGGTCGCGGATCGTGGATGCTGTGGGGGAGGGGAGAGAGTGGCTATTCCCAGGGCGCCAGGCTGAGTGAGCTGGGTGGGGCAGCGGTTTGCTCCGTCGGAACGGAAGGGAGGCAGGAAACCGCGAGTGGAGAAAGGGCCCCCAGATGTCAGCTGGGTGCCCGGAGCTCCGGGGGTGGGGCGGGTGGGCGGTGGCCGCGGCCTTGCCCGCAGGGGCGTGACGCGCGGGCGGGGACACTGCTTTCGCAAAGCGAAAGGGATCCCGGAAAAAACAGAGGCGGGGCTATCGTCGGCCCTGCCCCCTTTAAAACTCGCGGTGGGCTGGACCGCGCTCAGCCCCTCCCATTCAAGGGCACGCTCCACGCGCCTGCGCAGTGGGCCGCAGAGCCGCCATGCCGGAACCGCGCGCTGCGTCGCCGTTGCGGGTGAACTCGGCATTCGCCGCGCGGTACGGCCGCTACCGGGAGCGCGAGGAGCTGCAGCGGCGTGAGTGTGGGGCGCATGCGCGGGGGCGCCGGCACGCACAGGGCCGTCGGGAAGTGGGGGTTGCTCTGGTCCCCCAGGCTGATCTGCTGTGGTGGGGGGGGTCCCGTCTGTGCCCTACAGTGAAGGATCGCTACGGAGACCGGGACAGCGGCGACGACTCCAGCTCCGAGTCTGACTCAAGCGACGAGCGCGTGGTGCGCTTCCCTGTCCCCGTCCCGGACGTGCCGAGGCGTCCAAGTCCCCCACTGCACCCCGACCCCGATGTACAGGGGGCAGCTAACTCCCACCCCCGGGGCGCCCCACGGGAGCGTCCAACCCCGCCTCCCCAATCCCTTGAGTGGCTGACAGCGCCCTCCAGATCCCCAGGAATGGCCCCAAACCCCTATGTTCCCTCCCCTGCCACGGATCCACCTGCCCATCCTGATGTGTGGGGCGACCCCTCAGCCCCCCAGGAGCCCCCAATCCTCCCTTCCTCATCCCCGAGAATCTACCCACTTTTCCGTTTACTCCTCCTTGTGCCACGTGGGGCACAACTTCTTTCCACATCTGCCCTGATGTTCTGCCCTGCCCCCCTGTCCTCCATGTGCCCTCCCCACCCACCTGCCCCTTGACAGTCCCTTGTCTTTCCCGGGAAGTGCCCTCTCCTTGCCCCCTTCTTTCCTCTGCCATTTCCTGTACCGACCTGTGGCCAGCCCCTGCCCACCCCCAAGAGGACAGCTCCTCCTCCTCCTGCTGTCTGACCACGTGCCTTTCTGCACAGTGATTGCTGATCGCTGCACCCTCTCAGCCCACCTGTCCCGGTCCCCAGCACCCACCAGGGCTCTTACTGCCTCCCCCTCTGAAATCACTCCCCACCCCTTTTCCTGCCCTAGGAATTTGACCCCCAGCAGGAACGTGACTTTTACAGGACACTCTCCTTGTTGAAGAAGAAGGACCCCCGCATTTATCAGAAAGATGCCACCTTCTATCAGAGAACAGGTCTGGGGCTGTTCCTCCCCCAGCCTCGCCTCCCTCAGTGCCTCAATGAATTGTCATGACTATTGAATGAGCGACGACACAAGTGCTTAGCAGAGCGTCTTAGGTTATTACTTGGCAGTGGGGTTAATAAGGACTGTGAGGTTGGGTGCTGTAGTCCCACCTACTCAGGAGGCTGAGATGCGAGGATCACTTGGGCCCAGGAGTTGGAGGCTGCAGTG
>RJWJ010043727.1:0-12437 GCA_004363605.1 Indri indri | reverse complement strand
AGTTGGATAGGGAAAGTGAGGTACTCCTGTTCATCAGCTGGACAGGGAAAGTTCCTGAATTGGAAGAGTTAAGGCTGGGTGGATGATGGTGCTGCCAATGGAGATGGAGGCGAAATGAAGAGAGGCTCCTTGAAGGTGGAGTGTGTCAGTCTGGCTAGGTTCCCTCCGAGGTTTAGTGGAGGCTCAGCAGGCAGTGGACTAAGTGAGCAGGTTGGGCGCACATGCACTTACAAGGCTGGTGGTGATCCACTACACACTAACGTAGCTTAAATTGTTGTTTAAATACTGAAATATTTTTCTACTGATTTTCAGCTGTATTCTTCTCCACTCCTCTGCAGTAGCAAGATAGGACAGAAACATGAATGCTGGCAGAATCTAGGGATTCTATTTAGAGCTTCTGTTTGGATGTGAGGTGCCCCACATGTGCCCACATTCTGTTGGCTGTGCCATGTGTGTACGTGTATGAATGCAAACAGCAGTGACAATCAAGTCATGTAAGAGCTGGTACGGCAAGGCCACTGACCCGTCAGGACAGATGAGCTGGGGTGAGGTCTGATGAGGTGACGTCCAACAGGAAAGAGACAATGCAGGAGAAAGAAAATGATTAGGAGAAAGATAGGAAATTAGCTTTGGGTTTACATTAAGTATATATGGGCTAAAAAGTTCATTTGATGGTTAGTTATGTCAGTCTGACTCAGAGGAGACTTCTTGCTGGAGAGAAACTGGGCAATGTATGATGATCAGGATGTAGATCACCAAGACACAAAATACAGAAGACAGAAGGGAAAACTTTGATACATTTTTATAACTGAATATGTAATTTATGAATATCAAATATTTAAAAATGTTTAAATATAACAATCATATCTACACTTTAAAAATGGAAAAATAAAACTATTTGTACCTCCTTGTTCACTCAGCTTATATTGTGCCTAAATCAACAACTCTGGTGACTATGCATTATGTCTGTCTGTAGGCCACAATGAAATTATGTATAAATTTAATCTTTCTGGCTTGTCTGCCACAGAAATTCAAATATGTACACTTTTCTTTTAGCATATATTTGCATAATAACATTTTTATTTATTTAAGACTCATTTTGTGTGTGTGTGTGCAATTTGGGAAAAAGACAACCATTATGTCACTGGCCAGGTTTATTCTCCCACACGCAGCAAGCTGATCACTGTGGTGATGGGTTTTGCACAAGAGAAAAGATTTTGTTCGCAAGGCTACCATATTAGGAGACATGAAAACAAATCTAAAATCTGCCTCTGCAAAGATGGGGTTTTAGGGATATTTGTAAGACAGAGGAGTGAGGTAGTCTGAAGTGTGGGGAAAGGTGATTGCGGGTAAGGAAAAGTGAGGTAATTGGTGAGCTACACATGTCATGTGTAGCCAAGCTTCGTGGCTGTTTGTAGAACCCATGTTCAGAAAATGGTGGGGTTAGCATGATCTGAGGTGGAATTTTTGGCCCTCCAACATCAAAGGGTCAGTCTTTGAGCACCTTTGCAGGCCCATTTGAAGGGTCAGTGGTCTCAACTGGCTTGCACTGGACGAGAGTTACCCCCTGGTTCCAGAAAAACAACTTTAAGCACCCGTCACTATAGTGACCCACGGTAGAAATGTCATCTGTAAGGAAACTAGGGGGAGTTTAGTTATATATTGTTTGGCTATGTGACTTTAAGCTATATAGATCAAAAAATTAACAAGAAGCAAGGGACTAAAAGCAAGCAGGGCAGATTAAATTTGGTGGGCCTAATCAAATTAGTTCCTCGGTTTGAATTATATCGGCTATGAGGTTTGCATGTACAGTACTGAATGAGGACAGGGAAAAGATGGCCCTGTTTACCTTACATCATAAATTAAAAGGAAGACAATCTGATATAGATCTGGATTTGGGTTTTCAGTCTTTACTGACTAGAGCAATAAAGAGAAATTCAAATGTATCTCAAACTTCTCGAATTACTCTTCAAAATTCCAACATAGCAGAATTTGGCATAAAATGCACTTTCTCTAGAAGGCATGCTTTTGCTTTATATTAAACATTCTCACTTCACCAGACAGGTTGTGCTTTGAAAAGGATGTTCCAAAATCCCTCCCAGTGTCCATGATCCAACACTAACCCATTTGCAGATTCCCAGTCTCTGCAGGTGATTGTCAGAAACAAGGCTAGAGTTACATTATTTTACATATACCGTAGGAGGCAAAGCCATAAACATTTTCCTGGGAACATCTGAGTAGGTAAAATATTCCCAACAAAATTAAGAGGTGGTACAGACAAAAATTTTTCAAAAGCAAAATAATCAACTTTTAAAGTTTTAACACATTTCTGCTTCCAGGCAGGTATGGTTATTTCACTGTTATGTATTTTTTTCTTATTTAAGGCAAATCACCTAAATCTTCTTTAATGACTCTATTTTCTTTAATCTTGTATATATGTATTAATCTGGAGGTCATATATAAAACTTTAGATCATTTTATTTCTCAGAATATTTAACTCCATACTTATAAGTGAATAGGTTTTGAAATTACAGTGTTTAAATATAACAAAAATATTATATCTATTAAATTTGCTTCCAAGATAATTATTCTAAATTTTCAGAAGACAAAATTAAGGGAGTAGAACAACTTGCCCATAGATGCAAAACTATACAGAGGCAGAAGTAAATATGATCCTTGAGTTTCCTGAATGGAAAGCCCACTCTATCTTCAGTAACCTGAAATTCTCAAAATAGAACTCTTAGAAGCAGAGAATAGAATGGTGGTTCCAGAGGCTGAGGGATGGAAGAATGGGAAGATGATAGTCAAAGGGTACAAAATCTCAATTAAACAGGAGGAATGTGTTTTTATTTTTTAGTTGTATTGCACAACATGGTAAATATAGATAATGATAGAGCATTGTACATTTCAAAATTGCTAAGAAAGTAAATTTTAAATGTTCTTGCCACAGAAATGTTAACTTTATGTTAATGAGCTTGATTTAATTATTCCACATTGTGTTCATAAATCATAACATCACTTTTTACATAAATTTATACAATTGTCAATTTATAGTCAAAAATAAATAAAAGATAGAACCACAATTTTTTTTTTGTCTCCCAACCCTTAAAAGCAAGCTGCACAACTTTGAGCAAGTACCTTTATTATTTTGTAAAGATACTGTGTAAGTATCTCTCCATACAAATCCATCGGGTTCACAGTATGCTATAATGAAATCCTAGAGATTAGTGTCTGTGACAATTGTGAAGTATGTATTTGGTCTTCATTCAGTCTTCTCGAATACAATTCCTAAAATTCTTAGACACCTCAAATTAAAAGAGTCTTTTTGTATGCTCATGAGTTGACTGGTGCCTGGCAGCCCCGAGGTAGCTTCGGGATGGGGGCTGGTCATTGGACAGACCAAGGCTTAATTAGATCATTTGGACTTTCAGTCCCATCCCCCAACCTCCCGGGAGTTGAGAGAGGAGAGGGGCTGAAGGTTAAGTCAATCACCAATAGCCAATGATTTAATCGATCACCCCTGAGTGATAAGCCTCCATAAAACCCCCAAAGGACAGGGTTTGGAGAGCTTCCAGATAGCAAAATACGTGAAGGTTCTTGGAAGGTGGCACGCTTGGGGAGGGCATGAAGCTCTGTGCCCCTTCCCACATGCCTTGCCTTGTGTAACTCTTCAAATGTATCCTTCATAATATCCTTTATAATAAACCTGTAAATGTGTTTCCCTAAGTTCTGTGAGCCTCTCTATCAAATTAATCAAACCCAAGGAGCGGGGTTTGGGAACCCCAATTTATAGACAGTTGGTCAGGAGTACAGGTGAAAACATGTGGCTTGGGTTTGGCGGTGGAAGTGGGGGGCGCTCTTGTGGGACTAACCCCTCAACCTGTGGGGTCTGACACTATCTCCGGGTAGGTGGTATCAGAATTGAATTAGAGGACACTCAGTTGCAGAATTGATTGGTTATTGGTGGGGGAAACCCAAGGTCACAGAAGCCTTCTGTGTTGATTACTGTTGAGTGAGAAAATAGATAAAGCACTTTGGTTGGTTTTTCCTACATCAACAGTATCTAATAAAAACACAGCAGATTGCAGCCCTCTATTTGTCTTGAGACTGGACAGTGTACCTGGGCTTGACTCCTCAGCAACCCCTTTTTGAGCACCATTGTAGCTATAAGCCTAGACTCATGGGTGCAAGCTATGATCATAAAATTGAAACAAGCCAAATGACCTATAAGGAACTATTTCAGATCCAGCTCCATAAAACATTGCCATTGACCAACATTAATCTATTTGCTAAGCCTGTTGTTACCAGGTTTCCAAGGAAGTCTGTGCAATCTTTTGGCCTAAGAAAAAGAAGAAAACGGAAGCTTTTGTTCTCTAATGTTAATCTTTAACGTAGGTGCTAGCCCTGGAAAAGTTTCTCCTAGTTATTCTTTTTTAACACTGAGCTCTCACAGTTGTTTCATCTTGGCTTTCATACAGTTGAAATATCAGCCTGGATTCAGTAGGTAGAGGAATGTTTATGATTAAAGAAGTACGTGATTAGAAAGTCTTGGTATACATGTGCATGACATAAAAGATGAGTTTAATTCATCTGCACAATGGCGTTCTGACCACCTTCTAGTCACTGTGCTGGTGAAGGGGAATCTCATGCCCTAAATAATACAAGATGGCCAAACATATAACACCTGACGCTGGACAGGTGAGATTGGCAGCAGTTTATTAGGCCCATATACACACAGCCCAGGGGAGGAGCACACTGCATGCCATGGGGTTATGCTCAGGAGTTGCATGAACCAGAAGGGGCTGGGGAAGCAGTCTTTGTAGTAACAAAAGGTGAGGCAACCTTTGGTTCCCGCGAGAGGATGTGATTGGCTTGTTTGAATACTAGCTGGGTTGGTAGGTAAGTGAAATCTACTAGGTTTCTGAGGAAGAACTGAGGACTAGATAGACTGCAGCTGGTCCAGCTGATAAGGGAACTAGCTGAGCAGGAAACCTTTCCCATTGGGTGGGACATATATGGTAAGAGAAGGGAACACACAGGCTTCTGTGTCCCTGTGAGGTTCCAAGATGTCGGAGCAACAATTAAAATTTTTGGTCTTACAATATAAATAGCCATAATGACTTCCTAGCACGCAGAGCTATGAGAAAAATAAATGAAATAAATACGTGACAATACTTCATATAATGAAATGTGTTTTAAAAATTGTAAGTTATTCCTGTGAACATTGTTAGAAAAACTTTAAAGTTTAATTCTTTTTTTATTTTTTTTTATTTTAGCATGTTATAGGGCTGCGAATGTTTAGGTTAATTCTTTGTTTATGTTTATAATCCCTAATCTAGATAATAATTTATTAATAAGTGGTATAGAAAATGCTTTAAATCTTATTCCTGGCTTTACCTCTCTTATACTCCTTGCTATTAATGAAGATGATGGCACATATAGACTTGCCGTATATAATATAATGCCTATTCTTCATTGGGCTAAATTGAAAACGGATTGTGTGGATTACCCACATGGTATTATAAAAAGAGAAATGCACCAAGGAAATCAAGATAGTGACTGCTTACAATGTTCAAAAGTCCCCAAGACCATGCTAAAGTTCAATAATTGACCAGAAGAGCTCACAGAACTCAGAAAAGCCATTATACTCATATTTACAATTTACTACACTGAAAGGACGTGGACTAAAATCGGCCAAGGGAAGGAGCATACAAGGCAGCATCTAGGAGTCATCAGGTGTGAGCTTCTACTTGTCTGCTTCCTGTGGAGTCTTGTGGATGACCCTATTTCTCCCAGCAACCACCATGTGAAAATATACATGGAGTATTGCCAACAACCAAAGCTCGCCCCATTTTTGGCATGCAGAATTTTTACTGGGGCTTGGTCACATACATATAGGTGACCACCGTGTGGCTGACCTTAGTTTCTAGCTCATCCAGTCATTGAACCGATAAATGTCCCAAGGGCACCTATCGTAAATCACGTTATTAACGTTGAGTCTATGCATGTCCCAAACACCCCAAGTAAACAAAGACACTCTTATTGAGCAGGTGACATTCCAAGGGCTTTGAGGTTACCTCCCAGAAGTCAAGAGCAAAGGCCATACCTATTTTTGGGCAAAGTTAATCCTTTACTGCACACTGGCATTTCTTTTTAACACTCATCCACCATCTTTGATAACATTGAGCTTGGATTTCCGTACCCATAAGAGGGTTGAACTGGATCAGTGATTTTCATATTTAATTCAAAGAGGAATTAGGAGTGGTTTTTAGGATTGACTGAGATATTGCTGAGTGTGGAAAAGGAAAGAGCTACTTTGAATCTGCCTCAACAAAAGCAATTCAAAAACAACTTATATAATGGACTTTCAGCTTTTTCCTTAACAAGAAGAAAATGTTCTGTTAAAGGTAGGAAAACCCTGGAAATATATGATTTCTAGGGTTCCTTCCAATTCTAGTGATAGTGGATAATATGGTTTTAGGAAAAGACAAATAATTGTTAGGCAATCATCTGGATATTTTGTATTATGATGATATGAAGATACAAATGCTTTTCAATTTTAAAGTTATCATGGCCACTGTAGTTTCTTCTAGAGCTGCATAAGCATATTCATGATTATAATAATAATGTTCTTTAATTGGCAGTAGTGTATTTACCATAAACTTCTTTTAGCTCTCTGGAGACAGTATTTTGGACCCTATTATGTAAGTGCTATTTTTCTATGTTCCAGATGAGGGTTTGGTTTTTAAATGGATAAGAATCCTTTGTAATCAAAGTACATAAAAACATATGAGTATAGAATGCTTTTTCAAGAGAAATGTTGTATCCTAGTTAACTATTAGAAACTAAGGAATAATTTTGGATGGTATATTTTGGTGTAAAGAATCAGAAGTCAAAAGGAAATTTAGATATTATCTGTCTCAACCTCATTCATCTAACTACATCAGTGGAGATTTGGGGCCAAACTATTGCTCTATTAGTTTCTCACTTTCTTGAACTTAATTCAGATCACGTAGAATCTGAAGATGTTTTATTTGGAAACTAAGATTTTGACCTACTTTTTAAAAATCAAAATCCAAAGCTACAGTACCCATATTAAACAAATGACCACTTCCCTGATCCAGAATTTGAAAGGCATCCTGGGTATGCCTAGAATAGGAGTTAGTTGACTCGAGTGTTAGTTCCAGCTCTGCAACTCACAAATTCTGTGACTCTGTACTTAATAGCCCATTTCCTCATCAGTTTTGCATGCGTCTAATGAGCAGATTAAGATGAGATCCCTGGTTTGTGCAGCGCTTGAAGTTGATTGCCTGGTCTTTTAAAGTCTAGCTAAGTGTTAGACATTTGCAACCACAAAATCCAGAATATATTTTTTACTTATTTTGTGAGAAATCATTTCACTGCATCTTAATCACTTGTCAGTGATTGCTTCACAGAGGGCAGCCAAGTAGGTTCAAGGTTTGTTAGAATTCGACTTGTATGGTTCAGTATATTTTATTCAGTTCTTGAGTTTCTTTGCTTAAGTCATAAAAATGTATTTGGCTGTGTAAAAGGATCAGCATTTGTTTTCTAATTCATCTGATGTTTAAAAACAACAAGCACACTCCTAGTTTTGCCACTTCTGTGAAATGACCAGCTATAACGGGCATACATTTGCTACTGCTGCCAATCAATGATTACTAAGAAACTGTGATGTGTGGTTCTAAGACCATGCAATGTTACTGGATATGTAATGCAGGCTGTGGCATAATCTCATGCCATGTTCATGATGTTTCAGTCTTATTTTTTTCCATAGCAGGCCAGGAAATGCATGGAGGTGAGAACAGGCAATGCTTAGGGAGTAACCTCGTCTAGCGGTGGCCGTTATAGAACCATACAGACCTTGTATTGTACAAAATGGGTCATCGCATTGTAAAGAGTTAACATTCTTTGCGATAGTAACCCCCGTTCTCTTTTTCCATCTTATTAATAAGCAATTTGGACTGCACGTACGGATCAAATCACTAAGTTTGAATCCACAAAGTGCATTACCCATTCCAAACCCCTCTGCAATAAATAACATTTCACTTAAAACAGATAGAGGTAGAAACACAAACAAACAAACAAACAAACAAAACACCATGCTCAAGTGAGAATACTTCTTTGAAAGCAAAATAGTTATAGGTTTCTCCCCTTATCCATGGGGGATGCATTCCAAGACCCCCAGGGATGCCTGCAACCACAGATAGTACTGAACCCTATATACACCATCTTTTTCCTATTCATACCTATGAAAAAGTTTAATTTATAAATTAGGCACAGTAAAAGATTAACAACTAATAATAAAATAAAATAAGTATAATGGTATGCTGTGGATAGAAGAAGATTCATTCTTTTGTAGATCTGAGCAACCCCAGTATACAAATTTTTTTATTTCCTTATTAAATTGAGAACTTTCACATTTTAACCTAAAGGAAGCACTTTATGGCTTCTCTTTGGCATATCTGAATTGCCAGCATCACTACTCTTATGCTTTTGGGCCATCATTAAGTAAAATAAAGATTACTTCAACACAAGCGCTGCACTACCCCGACACTCAGTCTCGTAACCGACAGGGCTGCTGAGTGACTAATGGGCAGGTTGTGCAGGAAGCATGGAGCTGCTGAACAAAGGGATGGTTTACATCCATCCGGGTGGGAAAAAGTGAGATGTAAACCATTCCTTTGTGATTTCATCACACCACTCAGAATGATGTGGAATTTAAAAGAGAAACCCACATAAATGGGGACTACTGTATAGTCACTCTGCGCATATTAGCTATAATGATAGCAAAGAAAACACGGTTCTGTGTGAAAAGCTGCAATTGGTAACCAATATTTTAATTTCCATGAAGTTATTACGCATAGCGAGTTGTTCTGTATGTTCTTCTAGCTGCATGATAAAAAGCTTATATTTAAGCTAAAATCATCACAGTAATTAAAATGCATAGTACGTTTTGGGTTCATGTTGAATGCGTAAGATTTTCAACTTACCTAAGGTAAAACAAACCAATTAGAAGGCCATCTGGGCACAATTAAATCTCAGGAAATGGAAAATAAATATGTGGACCCTTAACACCGCAAGGGCTTCTAGTGGTTCTCAGGAAGACCTACTGTCAGAGATGGGTAACATTTAACACTTCACATAGATTCATGCCTCTCAACTTTGGATGGGTCTTATAATTACCTGTGCTAATTAAAATAAATACTAATGCTAAGACTCACCACAGATATTTTGCTTTCGTTGATCTGTTGTGGGGTCTAGGCATTGACACTTATTAAAGTTCTCCAAGTGATTTTATAAATTTCCATTTTCCCTATTATGTACTAAGTAACAAATTATATCTTCCATTTCCTTTGAATGTAGAAATTATGTCCACCAGTTTATTTACATGTTCTATGTGGGCTGTTAGAATACACTGATAAAATAACATGAAATATTTTCTTAATATCTACTGCCAACATTTTAACATTCTCAAGTGTTCTCATACACTACTAATGGGTGCATTCTTCTTTGGAGTTTCCCCTTCAAACTCTTATCTCAGACTCTACAAAATCAGAGAAAGAGGCATAAAATCATTTTCACCAGTTAGATGTTTTTAGTGCTCTGTTGTATATAGTAATTAAATTTTTACAGTAAGATTTGGAGTTTAGGGATGGAGCAGGGATAGAGAGAGAAATGGGCAGGAAGGGCAGATTCAGTGTTCTAACGGATCTGGGGATAGTGTTGCATAGTAGAGAGTCCTTAAGGACTATTGAGTAAATAAATGAATTACTGAATGTATAAATGAATAGCAGGCCTGAGATTTGGTCAGAGAATAAAACTTTGGTTCAGGAAGGCTCAGATGTAGGATGTTTCCGGTGAAAACAAGGTTGAGATAGAATTGTGCCTCCGCAGAGGGGTACCCTGATGGAATGTGAAGACTCTTGTTGAGAAGACCCAGGAATGGTGAGATCAAACATGAGAAGGGACATCACGTTAATGATGTATACCTCTGTGAAAGTGGCAGAGAACAGATAGGCTGGAAAGTAAGGGTGGGAGGCAGGTGCTGAAGTCCTTGAGGAGAACGAAGGTGTGTCCCATGTGATGGAACAGGGATGTATAGAGAGTCATGAGGAGCATGACCTGGGCTTCAAAAAGAGGTGCCATTGAGCAGCAGCTCAAAGAGCTACACTGCAGAGAGACAGAGAGGGATTCACATAAGCATCATTATGTAGTACACGTGACAACAGTCTATAAACTGTACAATGTAACGCATGGGCCTTATGTAGACACTTGCTAAGGAGCTCATCTTTGAAATAATGACAATGAGACAAGTTTATTTCTTTATACACTGATACGAATGATTCTTTAATAATAACAAAGATGGTGTTTAAGAGGTCTTAGAGAGATTTTAATCAGGGAAAAATGTACTCGTTCCTGATATATGGCATGGACAAGGAAAATCCACTTTTAACATTAATCTGGAGTGACATTTCACACTGGAAGTTTCAAGGAAAGGGTGATTTACACTCAGGAAGGGATGAGAACAACTATGCAAAGGCACATGTGAATATGAAAAATGTTCTCTTTGCATAGAATTTGGGAGGCCAGGAACCCAGAGACTAGAGCATAAGAAGAACTAAATTTCTATTTGTAAGAAATGGAAACTATAAACCAACATATCCATTGCAGTAAATCAGCATAAGTAGGTGGTGCCATTTGCATTATTTAAGCAGAGCTAGACCTCCAGACTGATGAATGGTGAGATCAAAGAGAAGAGCAGCTAATAGAATTTTACATTCTAGCATCTTTACACTTCTGCTTTCAGTTTTCTTTCCATGGACAGATGACGACACTGATATTTTTCCATCCACTACATGCACCTTTTAGTCTCCTCTTTGGAGAGGCTCCCAGCTCCTTCTGCATCCTGCAGTCCCGTGTTCAGAAATTTGCTGCTGTCCTACACCCTGGGAAGGAACCCCTTTCTTATGGAAACTGGATTTCTTCCCAAGGTCTTTCAATCTTTCTGCAAAATGGCAAACAATGATTTTTTTCCTCTTTAAGTTATGGTGAGAATTAAACAAAGGAATAGATGATAGTAGCAATGATACTACTAGGTTACATTTATTAAGCATTTAGTATTGCCAGAAAAAGGTGATAGACTTGGGAATCAAGATCAGCTACTACAGAGCCTTTCCTAGCTCGGTCAAGCCCAACTAGCAGCTTGTAACCTCCTGAGTAATGACTGACTGTTTGGCTGCCGTGCCCACGTTCAATACATGATTAACTCAATGAAGGCATGGATCAATGTGTGAGCATTGTCTCTGTGAACATTGTTCATTGCTGCTTTACTCTTTGCTGTGGCCTGGAATATCTTCTATTTTATTAGTGTCATAGCCAGGCTGTAAGAACAGGTTGGAACCCCAACCAAAGATTGGTTTAGATGTCAACACCAATGTCACACACACAAACTCCAAGAGGGTATGAAAAGTTTTATTACTGACATAATGAGGCTTTATGGAGGTAGCAGGGAAGCCCTCCAAAACTGATCTGAAAATGGTTTGAAACAGAAAGGAAAGGAGACAACCACCTCTACAGTGGTTGGAGGTGAGGCCGGGCTGAAGTTTCCCACACAGGAAGGGGCTTGTGTAGTTTGAAACTCTCACCAATGCTAAAGGAAGAAGCACCCAGGCTTTCTTATCAGATTGATGTAGGGGGCACAAAGGGCAGTGGAAGGGGTGAGGCCTTAAAGATGTTAGCAGTCAAACATTAAAAGAAAATGAAGTCAGACTCTATTATAACCAGACACTGACTTTCTACCTAAATGAATGCAATTTCTTTTCACAATAATCTCCTGGCTGTAGGCTAGTGACTGGATTTCTGCAGAATTCCTGCATCAAGGATGATAATTCCAGCGTAAACAATACAATGATTACCCGGATTAACCCTTAGGTGGTGGGTAGCCTTGGCATGGTTATTCCTACTTGCAACTAAGTGCAAAGCTTATCATCTGATGGAAGTTGATGGTTTCCAAGCAGGAAAAAGACAAAATCAAAAGAGCATTTAAAGAAGATTAAGTTTGTGGCAAGGTTCAAGAGAGAGAGCCTAATGCTCAGAAGACCAGCTTGGAGTCTACTGACAAATTCCAGGAGTGAGGCTGCAAACCTTGAAGGAATCATGTGATGGTGTATTGGAAAGAAAAAAGCAAACGTGAGAGAGGTCATGTGTAAGTGGCCGAGAGCAAGTTCGGCTAGATTTCATCCCTCTTTAGGAAAACTAGCTTTCTTTTTCAAATGGTAATTTGAGACTGTGCTCAATTTCTTTCTGAAATGATCAAAGAAATATTAAAATAGGAAACAAATAAACCCTGTCGACTCTTTAAAATACGGTATGTTGGCTTCCAGGAGTCAGGAACCTGGCAGATTGCCTACGAAATA
>RJWJ010043726.1:0-12474 GCA_004363605.1 Indri indri | reverse complement strand
TTTTTTTTTTTTTTGAGACAGAGTCTCACTCTCTTGCCTGGGGCGAGTGCCATGGCGTCAGCCTAGCTCACAGCAACCTCAAACTCCTGGGCTCAAGCAATCCTACTGTCTCAGCCTCCCGAGTAGCTGGGACTACAGGCATGTGCCACCATGCCCGGCTAATTTTTTCTATGTATATTTTTAGCTGTCCAATTAATTTTTTTCTATTTTTGGTAGAGACGGGGTCTCGCTCTTGCTCAGGCTGGTCTCGAACTCCTGAGCTCAGAACGATCCGCCCGCCTTGGCCTCCCAGAGTGCTAGGATTAGGTAGTTCTATTTTTAAGTACTGTTTTCCATAATGGCTAAATTAATTTACATTCCCACCAACAGTGTACAAGGGTTTCATTTTCTCCACATCTTTACCAACACTTGTTATCTTTTGTTTTTTTTGATAATAGCTATCCTAACAGGTATAAGGTAATAGCTCATTGTGGTTTTAATTTGCATTTCCTTGATAATTAGTGATACTGAGCATTTTTAAACATATTTGGCCATTTGTATGTCTTCTTTAGAGAAATGTCTATTCAGGTCCTTTGCCTATTTTTAAATTGGGTTGTTTTTTTTTCACTATGGGGTTGTTTGTGTTCTTTACGTATTTTAGATATTAACTTCTTATCAGATGTATAGTTTGCAAATATTATTAGGTTTATTATACATGCTGATCATATTCTTTAATAAATTGGGATCATGATTATCCTAAAGGAAGTTTCCAGATTCCAAGCTAAAGAGTCAAAGTTTGAACAGATGTAATCAAGATGACGCAGGTAGTATGTGCCTCCTCCGTGAAGAAGAACCAGAATAGTAAGCGGATACTCACATTTTGAACAGATCATTTAGGAGAGAATGCTAGGATTCACTCAGTATAGAAGTGACAGGAAGCACACAGTAAGTAAGGAAGAGGGTTCAAAGCAGCTTGCCTGGCTGGGGACTGACTGAAAGTCAGGAGAAGCTCCTCCATGTGGGGAAACAGTAAGAAGGAAATCCCCAGGGCTTCACACTTCAAAACAGGCTTTTATAGTTTTGGCTAGGGGTTTCTGGGCACCATTCTAAGAGCCTAGATATTGGGGATCCACAGACACAGCTGCTGCTGTTGTACTGCTCTGAGGAGGGAGGAGGAGACTGGGGTGTCCCATGCAACCCTGGGAAGGTCCTCACCACCCTCCTGCAGGTTGCTGTTGAGACTGAGACGTGAGTAGGTCACACTCTCCACTATTACCACTTCCAGGGCCTGAAGACTGGCTTAGCTTCCAAGTCCCCAGCAAAACTTCATCACAACCTTGACTAATAATTATACCCTAAGCCACTGAGGAAATCAGAGATACCACTGAATCTGTGTACTGCTGAAAACATCATATAAAGATCACACTATTGCAGGCACCCAAAACAAAAGCCAAAGTGTCCTACTCAAACAACAACATATATACATCTTCAGGAAAAATTCACCCCTACAAAAGCAATTTCAAAAAATTGGAAGAAGTGACTGCTATACCAGATGCACAGATATCAATGGAAAGACAAAGGAAGCATATAAAAGCAAGGAAGTATGACACCACCAAAGGACCTACAGCAATTGACCAGCAATAGATCCCAATCAAAAACAACTCTGCAAAATGTCAGATAAAGAATTCGAAATACTAGTTTTAAAGGAGCTCAATTAGATGAGAGAAATCTGAAAATCAATACAAAGAATTTAGAGATTCAATTCAGGATATGAATGAGAAATTTACCAAGGAGATAGATAGCTTAAAAAACAAAACAAAACAAATTCTAGAACTGAAAAACTCATTAAAAGAAATACAAAATACATTAGGGAACTAATACCAATCCCCCTGAAACTGTTCCAAAAATTTGAGGAAGAGACAATTCTCCCAACTCATTCTTCTACAAGGCCAGTATCACCCTGATACCAACACCAGATGAGGACACAGCAAAAAAAGAAACCTACAGAATGGTATCCATGATGAACACAGATAATAAAATCTTCAAGAAAATACTAGCAAATCATATCCAACAGAACATCAAAAAAATGTATGATCAAATGGGCTGTAGAGATGCAAGGTTTGTTCAACATACACAGATCAATAAATGTGATACATCACCTAAACAGATATAAGGACAGAAACCATATGATAATCTCAATACACACAGACGAAGGATTCAATAAAATTCAACATCCATCATGATAAAAATCCTCCACAAACTAGGCATTGAAGGAACATACCTCAAAATGAGAAAGGTCATATACAGCAAATCCATAGCCAATATCATACTTAATGGGTAAAAGTTGGTAGAATTTCCCCCCAAAACTGGAACAGGATAAGGATGCCCACTTTCACCACTTCTATCCAACATAGTACCGGAAGTCCTAACCAGGGCAATCAGGCAAGAGAAAAAAAATAAAAGTCATCCAAACTGAGAAAGAGGAGGTCAAACTATCACTTTTTGCTTATGGCTAGAAAACCTTAAAGATGCTACCAAAAAAAAAAAAAATCTTAGATTTGATAAATGAATTCAGTAAAGTCTCAAGATACAAAATCAATATACATGAATCAGCAGCATTTCTACACACCAAGAATGATGTAATTGAGAACCAAATCAAGAGGGCAATCTTGATATAATAGCTGCAAAAAATAAAATAAAATATCTAGAAAGGTATTTAACAAAGGAGATGAAAGATCTCTACAAGGAAAACTACAAAACACTGATGAAGGAAATTGTAGATGACACAAACAAATGGAAAAACATCCCCTGCTCACGGATTCGAAAAATGAATATTGTTAAAATGATCACACTGCCTAAAGCAATTTACAGGTTCGATGCAATCCCAGCAAAATTCCAACACCATTTTTCACAGAATTAGAAAAAACAATTCTAAATTTCATATGGAACTGAAAAGGAGCCCAAATAGCCAAAGCAATCTTCAGCAAAAGGAACAAAGCTGGAGGCATCATATTGTCTGACTTCTATTATACTACAAAGCTACAGTCACCAAAACAGCATGGCACTGGTATAAAAATTGACATACAGATCAATAAAAAAGAATAGAGAACACAGAAACAAAGCCACATATTTCCAGCCAACTGATCTTTGACAAAGCAGAATAAAATATGCACTGGGGAAAGAACACTCTTCAATAACTGATGCTGGGAAAATTGGATTGCCTCATGCAGAAGAATGAAACTGGACCCCTACCTCTCACCATACAAAAATCAACTCAAAATGGATTAAAGACTTGAATGTAAGACTTGAAACTACAAAAATACTAGAAGAAAATCTAGGGAAAACTCTTCTGGATATTGGTCTAAGGCAAAGAATTTATGACTAAGACCTCAAAATTACCGGCAACAAAAACTAAAATAAACAAATGGGACTTAATTAAACTATGAAGATTCTTCACAGCAAAAGAAATAATCAACACAGTGAACAGACAACCTGCAGAATGGGAGGAAATATTTGCAAACTATGCATCTAACAGGAGACTAATACGCAGAATTTACAAGGAATTCAAACAACTCAATAAAGATAATTAATCCCATTAGAAAGCAGGATAATGACATGAATAGACATTTTTAAAAGAAAGACAAATGGCCAACAAGCATAAGAAAAAATGTTCAACATCACTAATCATCAGAGAAATGCAAATTAAAACCACAATGAGATATGATCTTATACCAATCAGAATGGCTATTATTAAAAAGACAAAAAAAATAACATGTTGGAGAGGATACAGGGAAAAGGGACCTCATATACGCTGTTAGTGGGAATGTAAATTAGTGCAACTTCTATGGAAAACAATATGGAGATTTCTCAAATGACTAAATATAGAACTACCATATGACCCAGCAATCCCATTTCTGGGTATCTATACAAAGGAAAAGAAATCAATATATAAAAAAGATACCTGCATTCCTATGTTTATTGCAGCACTATTCATAATAGCAAAGACATGGAATCAACCCAAGCGTCCATCAATGGAGAATTGGATAAAGAAAATGTGCATAAATGTTTTGTATTAAACATAAATTTAATTCCTTAATATCCTAACCAAAAAAAAAAAGAAAATTTGGTATATACATACAATGGAATACTATTCAGCTGTAAAAAAGAATGCAATCATGTCTTTTGCAGCAACGTGGTTGGAACTAGAGTCCATTAGCTTAACTGAAACAACTCGGACCTAGAAAGACAAATACCACATATTCTCAGTTATAAGTGGGAGTTCAATAATGTGTACATATGGAAGCAGAATGTGGAATGATGGGCAATGGAGACTTATAGGGGTGGGTTAGTGGGAGGGGGTGTATGATGGGAGTTTGCTTGGTGGGTACAATGTGTATTGCTTCAGTCATGTATGTACTGAAGGCCCTGACTTCACCATAATGCAATATATTATTGTGACAAAATTGCACTTTTACCTCATGAATATATACAAATAAAAAATAAATGGGAAAAAAGACTTGTAATTTGCCTATGTGATAAAATATTTAAGGCCTAGCGATAACCTTTTCTAACCTCTTTCTCTTTGTAAAAAGACAAAATTCTCACAAGCTCAGAGATGAGGTTTTTGAATAGTACAGGATAGAGCAAGAAGGTGGTGATGATAAATAGTGTTGAAGATGTCAAAGGGCTTTCTTTAGAAATTAAATTGGGATAATCCAACTTCCACATTTTACAGTTGAGGAAACAGAGCCTGATGAATTGTTATGATGATAATAATAATAACAGCTAGTATTTACAGACTGCCTATTATGTGCCAGGCACTGTCCTAAGTGTTTGACATGCATTGTCTCATTTAATCCCTACAATAATCCTCTGGGGTAGGTACACTTATACCCATTTTACAGATGAGACAACTTGAGCACAGTGATGTTAACTTGCTCAAGGTCACATGATTAGAGGGTAACAGAACTCAAATAATGCAAGGAATCTCTCTGACTTATTTTTCCTTTTAAAAACCATACTGCCTACTGAAAACAATTTGAACTTTTAAATATGACATTTAAGACCTTCCATGATCTGCCCCCAGCTTCTCTCTCCAGCCTTGTTTTCATCTTCATGTATCTTGCACTCCAGCAGTTTGCTGAATATGTCATATGCTTTCCTCATTTGTTACTTTGGCTGTGATACCTTGTATTCCCTTCCTTGCCATCTCCAAGGTTGAAATGTTCCCATCCTTTAAGATCCAGTTCAAATGTCTTTCAGTTCACTTAGAAGTGACCTCAACCACCTCTGTGTTTCTGAAACTCTTCACACTGACCTTCTGCCCAGGAAGGCCTTTTGTTCTGGTTTAGCCAGGGAGGGGGGATGGTAAAAGAACCTATATTTTTATTAGGTTCCTGGAGCCCTGCCTGCCTTGTAAGCTTTTCATGGGATGTAATGAGACAATGGATGTGAAGAGGACTTTTGAACTGCAGAGTACTGTAAGGGTCATCATTGCATTTTGGGTATCCCTTTAATTTTCCAGGTTTGGGAAAGCAGAGACCTTTCAGGGTACGCCTGTTTTTAGGAGGGCAAATTTCCATTTCTGATCCATATTAAAGAAAATTAAAAATGTCAAAGTTGAATAAGCAAAAGGGCAAGTAACAGAAGGTAACATGGACAAATTAAAATATTGACTTTTATTAGGTGATGAGAAAGTAGACAATTATGGTCTCGAATTTCTGTTATTTTTACAATAGAGGAACATGAAAAGATGAGAAAAATTAGGATAGTTGCTTGGAATTAATCGTGTGTGCTCATAGCTTTTGTTTGATTTGCAAAATCTGTGTTCATTTAAAAGCCCTACGAGAGGGTTTATGCTTTTTGCTGATAGAGTGATAAGGCCATAGTACTATAAAATGAAGGGTGGCTACAGGCCCAGGTTCTATGTATGTCTATGTGTGCACATATTAAACCTACCTCCATGCTAAGGGATGACACTTAAAAGCCTTTAGAGAGACAGTGACATCTGCTATGGGGGAGTCACACTTGGGACAACCTGATTGACCATTTTTGGCATATGCTGGTCTAAACTGGCACATCTATTAGCTAACAATCTTTTCTGAATTAGGTCCAACTCTCAGCAGGCATATTTCCATCTGGTTAAGTTTAGAACTCAAGCTGTTTTTAAAAAAAATCTACCTTCCACCAATACTAGCCTAGGCAGAAGTTCTTACACATATCACCTCTGTCCTCCTCTACAAAGCATTTTCATTTCCTTTCGTTTTAAACCAGGAGTGAGTGACATGGTTGCTGGGGCTCTTGGAGCCTTGATTTTGAAGAACAAGGATGAGTTTTTAAAGAAGATATAAAAGGAGATAGGGAGGAAAAGTGCGTACATCTGCAAAAACTAGTGTGCTTGCATGGTAAAACAGGAACGCCTAATATGTTAGGAGCCTGCATTCTCTCAGTGGAGGGAGGTAACCCTGATGAACAGCTGCTTAGTGCAGACAGAGGCTTCTGCTATATGGGTCTCTCATTGTTTCTACATCATGCACTAGCCTTTGGGACAGTGCATCATACTATTAAGTCACATACCTGATTAGAAGAGAAATGACAATAAGCAAAGTCATGTGATATATGACACGTACCAGTAGGACTGTAAATCATAGGCCCGAGGGCGTTGTCTTACAATCAGCTCAATAATGATGCTGTTGCCCTTTTCTTAACACTTTCTGCTTCTCACTTCTGTGTATAAATTCCCATAGGAGACTTGGCTGGTTTAGGGATGGAAGGTGAAGGGTGAGTTGGAGGATTGAGAGGCATGGTTAGTATTTCTTCAGAATGTGTTTGCAGCCCTGATATTGACCTGAGGCAGAGCCTCTCATATCCAGGTGCTTTGCGATTCTGTCACAGGGCTGAGGTTTAGCGAGTGTCTCCTGGCATGAGGAGGAAGCTCTGTGGCTACCGCGTGCTCTGGCACAGACTTTGGAAATTGGAAGAAAAGGTGAGTGGCAACATGGCAGTGGGCAGGCAAAACATGCTCTTTATTGTCAGGGGGATACGGCAGCGGTGAAAAGCATGGCCAAGAACATGGCGAGCGCTTATATATGGCCCTGAACAATAGTGGCAACATGCCACGGGAAAGGATGATCACCTGGGTTCACATAGGAGATACCATCTTGGTTACATAAGTGTGCTGACTCATGTCTCCTCAGAAGGCTGGCTAGCTGGGGGGCTGGGATGGAAAAAACACTGCAGAAGTCATCTTAGTTTGGCCTAAGAAACCTGTTACCTATACAAATGCATTTTTCCTTACCTGGTTGTTACAACTTTGTAAAAACACATTTCATTTAATTCACAATCTGTATCAGGCTAGCAATTTCAGGAATCAATTTCAGAAACCTAGGGGTGTTCAGATCTTTTTTCAACTAAACATTTTTTATTTTGAAATAAGACATAAGAAATTACAAAATAGTAGAGAGTTACTATGTACCTTTCACCCAGATTTCCCCAATAATAACACGTTATATAACCATAGTATATTATCAAAATCAGGAAATTCACATTGGTACAACACTATTAACTATAGACCTTATTCGGATTCCATCAAGTTTTACATGTATCCATTTTGGAGGGGGGTATTTTTAAAATGAAATTTTATCACGTGTAAATAACTACCACCACCATCAGAATACAACACTGTTCCATCGCCAGAAAGATGCTCCCTTGTGCTACCATTTTATAATCAAGCACACTAGGGGTGTTCAATTTTAACTAAGTTTTAACTTCTCTGAAGTGGCCTCTGTCAGGAAATACGTCCCTGAAGCCTCTCTTCCAGCTCAAACTGCCATGTCTGACCTTCAGAGGAACACTATTTTCCCATTAAATCTCTGGCACAAGTGTGAACAATTTCCTCATTGCCTGGTTTCCCCTAGCACAGCTGTAAAAGGTTGAAATTTTTTAAAGACTTGAAAAAATATGAAGGAAGAACACAAAGAAAATAAAGAAGTACAAGACACACAAAAAAATCAAGCTTCCAAATAACTTGTTTCTAAGTCCACACTAGTCGACTCGCTTATAAGGCTCTTAAGCCCTATCCCGTGCCTTATTCTGCCTCTTTAGATACTTGTGCTTCAGCCCCCGGGTACTGACCAATTCAACTTCCCAGACAGCGTGGCTGTTTACTCACTCTCCAAGTCGCCATGTGGTAGGTATTAATGTATTTCCTGTTACTCCTGAGATGCCTATTCCTTCTTTTCCCTTCTTCCATCAAGTACCCGCACCCCCAACCCTATATGGTCATTTACTCAGTGATGGCTTCCCATCTGACATTTTATCCACAATTGATTGGTGATGGACACAACTAATATTCTCATCCATTAGGTGAGACCCTGTCAGCAATAATTTACTAGTAACATAAAGCCTGGTTAAGATCTCTCATTATATACTACCATAAAGTAACCACAGTATTGCTCCTGAGTTACAGTGCCTATTCTCACAGGTTTATCTCTAAGAGGGTCTTCTCTATAGATCTGAACTCATCAGGGAAAGGGACTATATTAGTTTTCCACTATGTAACAAATCACCACAGACTTAGCTGATGTAAACAACACCCATTTATTACCTCACAGTTCTACAGAAGTCCAAGAATGGTGCAGCTGAGTTTCTCTGCTCAGGGTCTCTCTAGGCTGAAATCAGGGTGTTGGCCAGGCTGCATTCCTTTCTGGAGACTCTAGGGAATAATTTACTTGCAAGCTCATTCAGGTTGTTGGAGAATTCATTTCCTTGCAGCTGTAGGACAGAGGTCCCTATTTTTCTGCTAGCTGTTAGCTGGGGAATGCTCTCAGCTCCTACAGGCTGCCCATTTTCATTGGCAGTTCACAACATGTGTGTTTGCTTTTTTCCAGGCCAGATGGAGCACATCTCTCTGAGTTTCTCTTCTACTCCTAGTTGAAGAAAATTACTTTTAAAGCACTCATGTGATTAGGACAGGTCCACTAGATAATCCCCCTATCTTCAGATCAGCTGTGCCACATCATATAACCTAATCACAGGAGTAAAATGCATCATCTGCACAGTCCTGGGGATTATGCACGCCAGGGGGAGGGGAATCTTGGGGACATCTTACAATCATGCCTACAACAGGACATGCTGTTTTTCCTTTTTTAAAAAATCCCTTCGCTGGTTTATTCTCCATCCAGAATGAAGTCTGGATGAAATATAGCATAGCTGCCTAATTGGTTTGCCAAGAACAGGTAATAAGACCAGATATTGATTCCATCAGCCTTTGGGAAGATGAGTCAGATCCTAGGGTGACATGATCTCTTAAGCCCAGTGGATTCAAGCTGTGAGCTGCCTTGGTGATATACCCCAGGAAACTGTGCAAATATTAGAATTTTCTATATGTGCTTGACATGAAAAGGTCAGGAACATATCTTTAGTACTTCAGGAAAATCAAAACAACCTATTCAGACCAATATGAAATGTGCTTAAGAACTTAGATCTGATGTCTGTTTATTCTAGACAAGGTCACTGTGATATTTAATGAAGCCTTGAATGTGCAAGGTGCTATCTGGAGTACATACAGACATGCTACCCAAAATTTGTGTGTGGGATGGCCATTATACTTCAGCTGAAATGGAATTGTTTTTTCCCTATATTATTTAAAAGAAAAACGCATGAAACAATAATTATAAACCTATATCGATGGGTACACACAATGTATAAAATGTAATTTGTGATAGTAACAACATAAATGGGGAGGGAAGAAGCTGTATAGGAGACATTTTGTACATGACTGAAGCAATGTTGGTATTAAGTCAAACCAGATTGTTATAAATTTAAGATGTTATTTGTAATCCCCAGGGTAACCACTAAGAAAATACCTTAAAAATATACAGAAAAGGAAAAAAGAAGGGAATAAAAATAGTACAATACGAAAAATCAATCAAACACAAAAGAAGGCAGTAATGTTGAAATTGAGGAATAAAAAATGTATAAGACATACAGAAAACAAATATCAAAGTGGCTGAAGTAAGTCCTTCCTTATCAGTAACTATTTTAAATATAAATAAATCAAACTCTTCAGTTAAAAGGCAGAGATTGGCAGAATCGATGAAGAAACATGATCTAATGATTCCCCCTGAAGTACCATATTAGCCTCAGAAAGTGATCCCTTACAATCATTTCCAAAATCAGAGTAATCATTCTAAAATAACCCTCCTTTAAAAGCTTTTTCAGTGGCTTCTGATGCTGAGAGTGAAATTAGAATACTGTACCATGGCTTATAAGAGTTGCCGAAGATTTGCCCCTACTTGTCCATATATACTGCCCTCTTTCTCCTTCTACACTGCAACTATAAACTCAACTGCTTGCTCTTTTCTGCTCGCATTTTCATGTTTTGCATTTTGTTTGTATGTAACGTTTCCTTCTTCATGAGCAATTCTTACTAATGCTTCAGGTAATAGTCTCTTTCAGAAAGCCTTCTCTGACCAATGCCCATTGTTCCCCACTCCTGAATTGTGCCTATCCTCATTTCAATATTGAAATTTCCCATATTTTTGTGTATATTTCCCCATTGTTTATAGTTATTATTGGTTATTCTGCTGCCTAATGACCTTTTTGTCTTTATTACTGCTGGGGAACTCACAAGGACTGTTATACTTGTAGCTAGGTTCCCTGCTGGCTGTTCCACACTTGAGTTTATTACACACACTTGGGTTCTAAGTAAGTTTTGTTTGAATATGACCAAAATGATTGCTTCTTTCTATTCTTATCCTAAAAGAAAATAATCCATCTGGCATCTTTTACTTGTACTTTTCTATCTGCCTCTCTAATAAATGATACATCCCCCCCCCAAAAAAAAATCATGTCTATCTTATCCAGCAGTGTAACTTCCATCGTCTACAATAGGGTCAGAAATTTCATACATGCTTAATTGATATTTTTGAATGTACACATCTGACAATTTGCAGCACTATTCAGCCACGGGTATTTATTTATGGGCTATTGATTCCAGAAGCAAAGAGGGAAAAGGGGTCTATGAATGTAAACCTTTAGAATAATATTAATAACTCAGGTGAGATGGGTAGAATCTGGGCACTCTTCCTATTAAGCAGGAAATTGGAATGCTGAGTGATAAGGTGGGAAGAGGTAACTTGAACAAAGTCCGTTGGCAGCTTCATCCCTATCTGTGGGAAAAAATTGGAGATACGGGTAAAGCACAACTCAGCATATCACAAATGAAGTCCTACTAACACATGTGTTAGGACCAGGAAACATGGAGAAGGAGACATTTTTGAAGATTCTATACTTTAATAATAACAAACAAAACACTGGCTCTTTAGAGGCCCGTATATGCCTAAGGACTTTAGTAGTACTCCCTAAGAATGTGTGTTTTATGCCTTTTCATCTTCCCAAAATAACCTGAGATGGCAAGCATTATCCATTTACTTGGAATAGAATCATCTTGACCAATATAAGCCCAGTATTGATGAGCAAGAACTGCTAGACTGGTGGTCTGAATTTTATTTTTCACCCAAATTTTATTCTGCTATTACAAACATTTACTTAATGATACCATCTATATTATGTTCAAAGTATTGTGCTGGATGGTGTGTGGAGGAATCTTAAGTATGGAAATGTCTTAACAAGCTTACAGTAAAGCAGAGAATGACTGTCTGCCTTACTGTAAGCTTGTTAAGACATTGTGTGTCATACAATTACTTATGTCCACCAGTCCAAAGCGTGAGGGGAATATGGAGTCAAGAAAGATGAATTTCAACTGAGGTTGAAGACGGGAAACAGAAGTTTTTTGAAGGATGCAGGATTTTAGCTGAGCCTTCTTTGAAGAATGGATAAAACTTCCAGGTACGGGGGAGTAGAGCACTCCATTCAGAAGTAATAACTTAAACAAGGGGTTATAGGTAAAAGTTAAAAAACATTGGGTGATGGCAATGAAAGAACGTACATGTAAGACTTGTGCATCTCAGTCTGAAATGGAAGATGATACTGGGGTAAAAATTGGGGCTTAATTGTAGAGGGCCTTGAATGCCAGGCTAAGGAGTTAGGATTTTATTAAGAAGCAAGCCCAAACTTAGGCATGGGTTTTAGGAAGATTACTCTCAAACAGTGGGGGAGTGGGGAAGGAATGGACTGGAAGAGAGAAGAAAGTAGACGTACAGATCGCTTCTGGGAGTTACGATTTTCCATTTGCAAGTAATAAATGGGGGTAGGGGTTTCAGGTAATAAGAGCCTAAAGTAGGAAGGTGCAATGAGAATGAAGAAGAAAGGACAGCCTGGAGATAGCTTAGCAATGTCTGAATGAATAAGCAAAAGTAAATTAATGGACTTTGACAAAATTTTTTTTGAGGGATTCTAAACACTAGGATGACAGAGCTGACTGTAATCAAGATAAAGAATAAAGGAAGGAGTGGTTTTGTGAACCATTCATATATCCGATGCAAAATGTTGCTTTGGGAATTCCAGATATGTTCTGAGCAGGTCTTCAGGCAA
>RJWJ010043725.1:0-12431 GCA_004363605.1 Indri indri | reverse complement strand
CATGAGAATATTCATTGCAGAACTGTTTATAATTGCAAACATAAATTGGAACTAGCCTATAAAGGTAGGTGATTTGTTCAATTATGTATGCTGCATCGATATACCAAATTATTACATAACCATTAAAAATTACATGGTAGCTGTATTAGTAAGATGCTTCTAAATATTTCTAACTGGAAAATCAGGTTATAAGACTATATATATTTATGTATTATTTATACATACACATTCTGAAAAAATCCAATAAAATGGTGATGTATGAGAAATAGGGTAATTAAAGATTTAAAATTTTTTACCTATATAGTCTACTTTTTCTGTAATGAATATAAATTGTTTATGTATATTATCCTCTCAGCTTTAATTGATGGTCAACATAAAAAATACTCATGTAAAGATTCCCTGTGTCTTCCACGAAATCGATATCTATGTGTTATTTACTTAATGAGAGCAAACACTTGTCTATATGCTGAGCAGTATTCTAAAGGAGATATATGATAGGTAGATAGATAGATACTAAATTAACTCATTGGATCCTCACAATAACCCTATGAGCTGGGTATTCTTATTATTCCATTTTACTAGTGAAGAAACAGAAACACAAAGGATGAGCAATTGCCCGAGTTCATACAGGTGGTAATGAGTAAAGTTAAGATCCAAAGCCAGGCAGTCAGGCTACAGCATTGACACTCTGAACCATCACACGATACTGACTCTTGTTTAAACTTGCTAAGCTTTAATTTCCTTACCTGAATAGTGAGAATAATAATATTACCTATCTTGTGGGCTTGCTATTGGGTTAACTGAAGTGAAACATGAAAGAACTTAGCTTAATGCCTGACACATAGTTAGAGTTAATAAGTGCTAGCTATTAATGATGATAAAAATAATAAGAACACTACTGCTAGGACCTCGACTACCACCACCAATTCAACTTCCTTTATTTCACACTATGCCCCAACACATGCTCCCTACTTTATTTCTATTATCTTTCAAATATGTCACAGTTATTGCACATGTCATATGTCATACTCCTGTCTCTGCTCATGCCATTGGCCTCACTGACATCAGGTAACTGGGCCTGTCCAAATCACACTGGGCCATGAAAGCCTAGCTCAGAGCCCTTTGTTAATTACTCTGGTCCCTTCTGACCCTCTATTGCACTACACTCATTAATACCCACGAGACAATTAATGTATTATTAACTGCTAGTTCTTTCTATGCAATAATACTGCAAGCTCTGTGAAAGCAAGGATGAATGTTAGAGTGATTTTTTCCCCCCCGAACTTCTTTTGTCATCTCCAACCCCAGTACAACAGGACCTAGGTATTTAACATGTATTTGCTTTATTTCCACTTACCATGGAAATATACCCATAAAAATAGAAAATTGCAATTTAAACTTTCAAGCAGTGTCTTTCCAGAAGAAAGAGATACATCACAATATTAAAATCAGGAGAATTAAAATCACATGCAAATGCAAATTCAGACAAGTATGCAAATTTTGTTATTGTTATTAATGTATAATATGAATTAATAAATATGCAATGTTAATAGTGTTATTAACAATAGCTATAGCTATTTATTGCATGTCTCCTTTGTGTTGAGCACTACGTCAAATAACTTATAGATATGACATCTTATAATCCTAGTATTAACAGAAATAGTGCCTCCGTAAAAATGGAGGATGAGATTAAGAACCTGCCTTGTAGAGCTGGGAATCAACTCCAGTTTGCTCTGACTCCACAATATACTGTTTTTGTGTATATGTGCTTTCCTCCCATGTCTTCATACAAAGTTGATATTTAGTACCCGCTTTTTTATTTATTAATAAAACTACCTTTTTTGCCAAAATTTGCCTTTCTAAAAATTAGGGTCAGTGTAGAGTACTCTGTTTCAGACAATCTCCCAGGATATTTCGTACAATATGAGAGGGACATTGTTTTAAAGGAATGTTTAATTAAAGATGGGTTCTGGACGCTATTACCATAAAGCTCTGGGTATCTACAATTATTAGAGCCATTAAGGAGTCCAAAGATCTCAAGTCCTTTTGTGGCCAAGGACACAAGGAAAAGTCTGAGCCAACCTTTTAGAAAAAGTATATCTATATCCCCTTGTGAATAAGATTGCAGAACAGTAAATACTGTCACTGTGACAGTCCCTGGAGTCTTTGTTCTGTGGATGTATGGACAACTTTATCCGGGTATTTCAGCCTGAGGTGCTGAGCTATAAATAGAAGCAGAGCAGTTCAGAAGAAAAGACTCCAGGCAGCCCACATGAAAGTTGTTCTTTGATTCCCTCTCTGAGTATCATCGCCCCTTTTGTGCTGTGTGGTCACTTCCCCTCAGACCCATACCCTAAGCCACTCCTGGACCACTCATCTGGACTCTCAAATTGAGCAATTGCATGGAACAAAATGCAAAACTTTTACTTTCTTCACATGCAAAGATTTGTTAAGAGCCCCACATACCTGATAGCCATAAACAGCTATAAACAGAAACAACTTGCACTTATTAATGACTCTCACCATCTTCAAATCACATTTTAACGTTTGAGCTCAACACAAGATTGAATTTCCTCATTTTATTTGCTTTGTACTTCTAAGCTGTCCTTGATGCAGCAGCTAAATGTTTAATATGAAATAAACATTTTAGGAAAAAGCAGCTGTTTTTAAAATGTGGATATTAGTTTTATGTAATACTAACTTTCCCAAAGTTTTTTTTAACTTAAAGTACTTGTTGCATAGTTTTTATTATTTGAGTAATTTTTGTAATGAATATGAGAATACTAACTATTTCTCTATAGGCATAATAGGAGAACATGAAATTCATTTTCATGCAGTTAAAATTCATTAGATTGGCATTTTAAGACTTAAAATCTTTTCTGAAAAATAACCTTTGTAAAAATCCAAATGTGTTCCCTCCCCCTTCAACAAATGTTGGCTTTTGTTGTTTTTTTATAGGCTGCATATTGAATTTCCCAGGCTGTGTTTCTGAACAGCAATCTACTGAAAAAAAGTGCAATTATTTTTTTTCACTCAAACATGCATTTGAGAGAAATGAGTAGATCAGATAAAGAGCTGAGATGCTATTCAACTCAACCTTGAGTCACTCTCTGTCTCTTTAAAAAAAAAAAGGGTGGCAAAATCAATACAAACCAATAATAACTTCACATTTGTGGAAGCAACATGAATGGCTCTCCAAAATATTGAGACACATCCAAGTACATTTTCGTAGAGCTGATATTTATCAGAAGTCATTTGCCCTCAAGCAGATGCTCCCTTTCATTGTGCTCCTGTCACAAATGACTAAGATTTATGACAGACAATTACAGCATCTGCAGTTAGCAGCCTTATAATCAGCACCATTATTTAACGATTGGTGCAATAAACTGACTCCTGTTACTGTTTATCAGATATCAGTCAGTTCTGGCCATTTTCTTCAGCTCCCAAATCACAGTATGGTGCAGCCACTGCCTTTTAATGGCTAGGCAGAAGCAGGAGCATTTTCACGTTTTTTACAGACTGCAGAGGGAAAGAAAAAAGCAACCAATTACATGTATGTATGCTGCCCTCTCATTTGAGATGCCCGTGTATGTAACTATCTCTATACAGTTCTAAACCTCTTGGGGGAAAAAGAAGCTTTTACTGTGGAGAAGGGCTTTTTATGTTAAAAAACAAAAACACAATAAAACAAAAATACAAAAAAAACCCTCCTGACTTTATTTATTTATTTAAAGTTCTCTGTTTAAATTTGCATGTCTTTTCTAAGTACAAAATGTTGCTCTACTGGCCCACTGTTTTATCTTACAAGTATGGTTTCAGCTTGCCTTTCATAACCAGAAAAGTAGCTATTGTCACTGAAAAATATTTGTCAAGGGGCAGATGTTTCATCCAAACTCTGTGAGGTTTTACTCAGAGGGAAGTGCTATGGACACAACAGAATTAAGTTTTCATCAGTCAAAAAATCTACATATAAAAGAAGTCATGTGTATATGCTTAAAAGTCACTCATGTAGTACAGAATTCTGTATTTCTAACTATACACACAGGCAGAGGTATGTATACATTTAAAGTCCTTCCGCAAGAAACACTGTGTATTTATGTATCAAACGTGAGTGGCAGGCGACAATTCAGAGGCTTTCTGGAAGGCAAGACTTCAGTGTCAAATGGGAAACAGTAAAAAAAATATAAATTTACAGTCAGTCAAAATAAAAAGCTTATGTAATGCTTCTGTAGATGTTTGTCAAATGCTAGTTTAATTATTTAAAGAAAAACAAAATAAAACACAATGCCAGACCTTATAAATTCCTATCTTTTGTTACTTTTTCCAATACCGCATGAGCTAAATTTCTCATTCGTATCAATAAACATTTTATCTATCATCTTTCATTTTATATATTTGATAGTATTGTATATGCCCAGATGGAAATATTGACAAAGCTACCTTTGCAATTTAAAGTTATTCACAAAGGTACATGCTTCTCTTGAGGGGAGACATGATACTGGAGAACAGATTAGTGCATTCTTTTAATTAAAAAATAAATTAAGCGACCCCATGGGAATCAGATTCCCTTTCTGGAAAAATGCATAATGGGTTTTATCCAGTTAACATGTAAAATTGGTTATTTTCTAACCTTTACAAAGGGCTTTACAGGCCTTCATAAACTAGCCTTCAGAACTCCACATGAAACTTCACCAGAGAAATCGTGAGAATGATGGTTCTCAGACTTCAAGTTAGAAAGGCCATAGGTGTCATTTTGTGCAACCCTCTCATTTGAGAGATGGTGAGGGTTAGAGTCAAAGTTAAGTGATTTTCATTGGAGCACAGAATTAGATATTAGCACAGCTATAGTTAAATCCCAATTATATGGCTTTCTAGCTAGGTTTCTTCCCATGAAGTCCACACCAGATGGCCCAACTGCTCTGTCCAAGCCTGGCAGAAACCGGCTCTAGGGCTCTGCTAAGAAAAATTCTACTTTGGGTGCTCTGTGTGTAGTCCTCCCACAGAGTACACTGTTCTATGGCTCAAGGAAACAAAAGTTTCCATGAATCTGTAAGTTACTTCACTACTTCAGTAGCCTAATCTGGAGCCACGAAAGAACTGTTTAGTCATACAAATAAAGAAAACTTTTATTCCATCAGTTGGTACCAAAGTTAACTCAAGTCGTTGGCTCTTAAATTTCCTAATATGGTAATTTGGTACCTTGTATACATCTTGATTTTGTTTGCTTTTCACTTTTTGAAATTTTTAAAAAACTATTCTGCACAAGTGATTGCAAAATCATGCAAAAACTGTTTTATTTCACCAATTTGGCAGCATCGAATAATCACAAATTTTGTGGAACCAGGAAGAAGCCAGACCAACCTTTCTTTGTTTGTGATATATAGAAATATATTAATGCATACACAGGTCTGTCATTCCATTTTAGTAATATTGGGCAAGTACTTTGGATGCATCAAAGAAATTGGTATATTTTCTACCTATGTTCTGCCCTTTTCTGCTGGGTTAGAAGGAAAAATTACCCAACTCACAGCAAGTTACTGCCTTCGGATGCCAATGACAAAGCCACTGGCACTGCAGGCTGTTAGCAGGTGTTCCTAAGAAGCCCAGTGGGGGTTGACACTATTCATGAAAACACATGCAGGTGGCATTTCAGTAACACACCTTGACACCAAGCCCTGGTGCATAGTTGATGGCCATGATGAGCCCCGACAGATTTGACTGCTTATTAGCAAAAATAAAAAGTTTTTAAAAATAGTGGCAGGAGGAAATCTTCTTTAAGAACCTTCTCTGAGGCTATGTTGGTCAGACGAGGGGGAGAGGGGAACCCAAAGAAAGTACGTGTAGTCAATCTGCCAATATTTGATGGTTGATGTCTGAGGGCAGCATGGTACAGGAGCCAAGGGTTTGAATTCCACCAGACCTGGGATTGAACACGGCTCAGACTTGGTGAGAATTTGCCAGAGTTCTTAACCTCTCTAAGTTCACTGATGTACAAGGTGATGATGAGAATGAGACCCTGGACATAAAACACTGAGCACTGGGTGCGGCACATAGCATTGCTGCTTATATGTTAGTGCTGTTACTGCTATTGCTGCTATTCATACATACGATTCCAGACTGAATTGCTTTACAGGTAGGCATTTGGACTTTAGAGTCAGGTTCAATAAATATCTCCCCTCTGAACTTAGCTATATAAAATTTTTACATAATCCTAGCAGAAGTCTATATACCTTATCTATCAAGTTACCTAAAATATATATATAAATAATATAAATATAAAAAATATATATACACACATATATAATTATTATTGTTTCACTTCATTGACTTTGGTTTGGTTCCATTATAAAGAAACTAAATTGATAGAATACAGAGAAAACATGAAAATATTACAAAGTACATGATTTCAATTTTTTTATTTAGTAAATTATTTGATATTACTGTGGGAAAAATGGGGCTGACAATATGAAAAATTCCTGTCTTCTCTATTTCCCAAGGTTACAGCTTTTAACTTCTCATTAGCTTCAGTTTTCCAGTTTTTTTTTACAACCATCTATCCATAAAAATATCATTGCTGTTAATAGAAGGGACCAATGGTTCCCCTCAGGAATCAGAGATCTCCTTGCCATGCAAGTTGCTGAGCAGCAAAACTGAGTCAGATGACAGTGATGAAACGGCAGGTAGCCAAGGGAGCCACCAATTCTTTGGGAAGTCATGGTGCTAGCTCATGATAAAATGCAGAGGAAAGAGAAAAAAGGTTTTGGACACACCTGGGTTTTAGACCAGGTCCACACTTAATGATTGTGTGACTTTGAACAAATTACTCACCTTTTCTAAGCCTCAGTTTTCCATATGCAAAAATCAGATAATAGTAATACGTACATTGCTGTTTTGAGAAATTAAATGAGTCAACACATGTAAAGTGGTTAGCACAGAGCTGGCATGTACTAAGCACTCACTAAATCTTTATCTATAATGTGCTCTCAGCTTTGCTTTTATCACCCTGTTGTTCTGAATGAGTGTAGAATGCTTAGTAATTGTGTCTTGATCCATTGTAGAAAACTATCTTCAATAGCAGAAAGTCTATTACAATGAGAAATAGGTAACTTTCACTTTTAGTCACCTACAAAGTTTTAGAAATAATTTACACATCTATGATTTTTTTCTCAAAAATCAAGTTCATAATTTTTTTAAATGAGGCTGCAAATCAATTCCATTAATTCACTTCCACTGCAGGTGCTGGCCAAGCATCAACCTTTGCAGTAACAGTGGTAGTTAATTGCTCTGGTGCTGAAAGGTGCCAATTTTCCCATATATTACTTAGCTAAATATAAAGTAGGGTCTTTATGAAAAGCATTTTAAATCTCATCTCTGCTCTTTATCTGATATTCTTAGATGCTGTATCATTTTAGTGCTTATTTCCAAGGATTAATTTCCTACATCCAATGCTACTTTCACAACTCTGATTTAAGAAAGGCTATGGAGAGTTACTCTTCTTGCAAAATAAAAGCCAACAGAATGGTTATTTTTACTCATTCCATATCTGAAGTTCATTCATTGATCTTTGGGCCAGTACATAAGACAGCATACAGTATAGCTAGCAATGTAAATAAAGAATTCAAACATTCTCCAACACTCTTATAAAATGCTATTAAAGCAGTATAATATTTCACTTAAGAACAAACACTGTAAATTGTGATGAGAAATGTATTTTACAAAGCATTTTCACTGTCTTTGATTTTTGCAAATCCATGGTGGGGCCGATGAAGAAGAAATTCTTATACCCAAATCCAAAGAGACAAAAGGTGTTACTTAGAAAGGTTCTAGGGTCACACAGCTATAGGAGGCTAAAATTTAGGCCATTTCCTCCGATTTTTTTTCCCACTATACACACTACGCATGATTTTTTGTTCTTGGCCACACTAAGCAGACTTTGGAGATAGCTCCATCCTTTATCACTAGCCGTGTGACCTGGGGCAGGTCACTGACAACACAGATTGATGGTGAGAGGGCCAACCGTAGAGCTAGACTGCCTGTATGAGAATTCCAGCCCCACCCACTAAACCCTGTGATTGTGGATGGTTACTTTGCTTTCTGGGCCTTTGCTTCCTGGGGTGAATAATGAAGAAAGCTCCAACTTCATGGGGCTATTATAATATGAAAGAGATGCTCTTTCTCAAGGGCTAAGTACAATGCTTGGTGCATAGTAAAGGCTCAAGAAATATGTTATTATTATTAATAAAACTGGACAAAAATACCCACTTCCCAAGATTGTCTGTGGTATTGGTAAGATAGCATATTAAAGGACTTTCTATCAGTAAACTACTATGCCAAGTTTAAGTATCATCATATCATCTTGTTGCTGTTGGTTGGAGCCTAAGCTTATTTTGTCTAATTTCTGTTGAGCCTTCAACCTATGGCTGTACCTTGATCCAGGTATTTTCATTCCTAATGCTGTTGAATGTTTTTTGTTTGTTTGTTTGGTTTTTTTTTTTTTTTTTTTTGCTTTTTTAAAAATAGCAGAATGTGGAAGAGAACTTTGATTCCCGCTGCATACTGTTGAGATCCGAACTGAACTACTTTCTCCCTCACTGTCTGGACAAGTCCAACCTCCTGAGAAGCCACTGAGAGGACACTTTAGGTACAAGCACTTGAATCACAAGGGCAGTGGAAAGATGGAGAGCTTAATTTAGGAGGAATTTAGGCAAAATAGGGAGGCCTGTGGACAGTCTTCACTACTTAGTAATTCCTCTGGCTCTACTAACACACAGGGATCCAAACCTAAAGATCACATGTTCTGGTGCATTTCAGACTCCCTCTTGAGAAGACCCCCACCAATATGCACAATGTGGGGGTGCAGCATTGCACCTGCTACCTGGCCTTGCCCTTGCTTTCTGGTTTATCTGATTTCGAATCCATCTTTTCAAGTTTACTGTGACTAGCCTTTGTTCATGTTTGTTTAATTTGTTTCTTAATTATTAATTTCCAATTTTATTTTGTGTGTGAGATTGAAAGAAATGCCCATCATAATTACTCTTTCCTTTAGAACTGGAGCAGTTGACAGAGATCATATTGTTATAAGGCCCAGGAGCTCTGAGGATGGGGCTAGCGAAAAGATGGTGACACTTGTGGTTCAGGGATTCTCACTTGCATGGACCATTTCCAAGGTCTTTAGGGAGATTTAGTCATACAAAGTGCTGGGGCATTTGCCAGCTTTAAAAAAAAAATGTAGTCTATTATCATTTATATTTTATTTTAAATAAATATTGAATTTTAAATTTTGAATCTTGAATTTTTAATCATGTATTCTTTTTCTTAAAGAGATGTGTGTTAATTGTATAAGCTTTCAGTGTGCCCCTGAATTGGAGAGAAGGACAGAGGCACAAAGAGAGGCAGGCAAAATCTAGCCCTTTTGGAATTTTAGGGGGCGTGACAGAGGCACACTTCTAGCTGGGAAAAAGACAGAAGCATCAGATTGTTGGATAATTTAGCAAACTACAAGATGTAGCACAGAGGAAAGGAAGAGATACTGGTGCTCAAGGCACATTTGTTGGTTAAGGAGTGAGTTAAATATGGCAGGCTGCTTCGAACTGGTTCTGGACTCGTTGAATGAACTTAGAGCGTCAGTTCCTGATAGTTTCTTCCAAAATAGGAACTTGTCCACATCATCTCAGAAGTTAACCTATATCAGTACAAAGGCACAGATTTTAAAACCGTACCAACAAGGTTTGAATTCTGAGTTGGCCATCAACCGGCTACAGTAAGACTTGGGAAATCTCTCAGCCTCTCTTAGGCCCCAGTTTCCTAATCTGTAAAATGAGATAATGCTGGCATCTACCCTTAGACCTGTTAAGAGGACTAAATATAATAAAGCATAGAGACAACTTATCATAGTGTCTAGCACATAAGTGCTCAATAAATGGGGGCTCTTCTCATCATTCCTCAAGTCTTCTCCTCTATTATCTGCTACCACACCAGCTGTCTGTGGTACTCAGATTGTCCATGGTTTGTTTTAATTGTTGTATTTTCTTTTAAACAATGGTGTTTCTGATTTTAAAATGAATATATCCTTCTTGTGCCAAACTTGGAAAAATCCCAAAAAGTATAATTGAGAAATTTAAAATAATTTAGATATCTGTATGGCTCATTCATTTAGGCTGCATGTCTTAATTGTCCATACGGGTCAGACACTACAGTCTCCTCTGGCACCTCTAAGTCATGTCTTCTCCCTGGTCCATTTCTCTGTCCTATTAATTCATTTAAAAGAAGGGATGTTAACACTTTTTAAAGTCTATTCAGTCAAGTAACTAAGGCCAATTCTGCTCTTAGGTAAAGTTTAAAAAAAAAACTTCTTTACCTATTGTTCTAATTTAATTACCTACACCAGTATTAAGATTACTCCTAATCCTATTAATAAGAACTGTATTGTTCCGTGTGGTACACAAAGTTCTTTCATATAATTCACAATTAACCCTGTGTAGGAACATAGGCGAAGTGCCAACATTTGCAGCTTACAGATGAGGGAACTGAGGCGCATGGAGGCTAAGGAGGTTGCCAAAGGGAGGTTAAGTGATTTGGACCAGGTCACAGAGCTAAGATAAAATGGGCCTGAGAGCCCCATCCTGGTGACTGAGGAGCAACCAACTTTTCATATCAGTTGTTTGCAGCCATTTGAAACTTTCTCTTTCCATTTTCAATTTTCTGCCCTCTGCCCACTGGACAGCACATTCAGCTCCCATTTCCAATCAAAAGAGTATCCTAAAACCCAAGTTCTCAGAAGAGCCATCAAGGTGAACCCCAGGAAAAGCCTACTCAGAATCCTTTGCCACAGCCTTAGAGATAGTCCCCATAGAGATGTGATGATAACAGTCATTTAATGGCAGTTCTCTCTGAAAGGCAGCCGTCAGAATTCTTTTCCAATATGCAATTTAAAAATTAAATAGTATTTATTAGCATTCTCTCTCCTTGCATAGGAGAGAGAAAAGTAAATCAAGATTAGCAACAGGTTAGTGTGTTGCTGTTCTAAGCAACCAATCACTTGCTATTCTGAAAAGTGAAAGTGTTTGATAATTTATCATATATCTATTTTCCCATATTGAGCTTTAAAAATAGTGGACTGCTAGTCACAATAAACAATGCTTTTAATCCTCTGAAATGAAAGAATATGTCTAAGATGAAGGAAAAGAAAGGAGAGAGAGAGTTTGATAAATTATTAACTACCTTTCCTCATTCATACAACATTTCAACCAATTAATAAGCAATTACATTCACATCAGCTGAAATGCTCAAAGAGCCATCTGATGCATTTATTAAATTAACCCTGTACTCTCTGAGCTGATGTCAACTGAGACATGTAAAAAATAAAATAAGAAGACAACAAGGACAGATTTTACAGATCTACTTCCCCGAGCTCTAAATGAAATCTGGAGTAAAGGAGAGAGAGTAGAAGGGGCAGGTTAAATTCAAAGAAAGAAAGTCAAAGGTTGCTACGGGTGTTCTGAGAGGAGCCTGAGTAAGATCTGCCAAATTCCATGAAAACATCACAGAAATTAGGCTGCAATTTCATCAGGAAATTCCTTTAACTCCCTAACAGAGTTCTGCAATTTTACCCACTTGTACCTAGGAATAAAATTGTTAGAACATTTTGTGCTGACATATATAGCAGTTTAGTTCTCTGCAGGCTCTAGGCAATTTTGGATTTCAGATACACCTTGTGAGAAGCTCATAAAATATAGAAAAAAAATCCATCATCATAGATTTCAACAGTATCAAGTTTCTCATCCTTTGTCCAGACTAACTCCTTTGCTGTTTATCCACATGTTCGAGTACTTACCATGCATCAGGTACAGATGCTTTATAAATATTGACTCGTTTAATTCTTCCAACAACCCTCTGAGGCAGGTGCAGAGAGGCACAGAGAAGTTAATATGCCTAAGGTTGAAATTGTGGAACTGGAATCCAAACCCAGGCCATTTGACTCCAGCATCTGTGTGCCTGACCACTAAACTATGTTCTCAGTACTTGAATAAAGGAATGAGTGAAAAATAAAGACATTCAAGAATATCTTTCCTGGAAATTTGCTCCATCATTTATCCCCTCCCTACCCACCTGAGCTTTGCATTTGTCCACATGGAATTTCTGTCTTTCAAAAGACAATTCTTCAAGCGGCCTTTCTCTTATCAAACTTCTTAAAAGCACGCCCACACTCAGCACTTCCATTTCTCTACCAGCAATTTATTCCACAGACTTCACACAATCTAGTTCTCCACCCCTCAGGCTTCTCTACTGACACTGCTCTCTTGCAAGATTTCTGAACTGCCTTATCCAGAGGTCTGTTTCTCAGGCTAATCTATCTCTGACTCCCAGCTCCTTCCTAGACCCTTCCTTGGTTCTTGTTATCTTGGTCCTCCAGCTTCTGCTTGAATTTATTC
>RJWJ010043724.1:0-12474 GCA_004363605.1 Indri indri | reverse complement strand
ATGAATGTTCATTCTTAATTTTGATATAGTCAAATTGTTTCAGGATTTTTCAGTGTTGGTTTAAGATCATCTAAGTGACCTTTAAAGACTCTAATTTGTTTCCGTAGCTGAAAGAACCAACATTTAAATGTGCTTATTATAAGCCTGAATTACTTTATTGCTGAGAGCTTGGCAGACCTTCTCTTCAAAGAGAATGTCAATGACAGTAACAGTCCTGATGCCATACATTTGAAGAGCACTTTTCTCATTTTCACAATTAGGTCCCCCATACAACTCAGAACTTTTAAGTCATTATGATTCTACTTGGCTCTCCTTCAACAAATAGATCCTGCGGTATATATGATTATCTTGTTTTCTATAATTCCCAACTGTATGTCATCCTGTGCCACCTTATGGTGCTGTCATGTACACATATGGGGTTCATATGGGCATATGTCTAATCCTCCCAACTGGGCTGAAAGCTCCTTGACATCAGAGGATCTATAAATGCATCTTTGTATCTCCCATGGCGCTTTGTCTCCAATAAGCATCTAGAAAGGTTATAATAATATTCAGGGTCTCTGAATATTTAGCCCTTCAAAAGAAAAGAAAAACTAGTTTCAAAAGACATGAGATGCTTGGGTATTATTTTAAGAATTAAATTGAATGTTGTGATGCTAATATTGAAGTGATGATTGCTGATTATCCGAAATACTTTTCAACCAATGAGTATTTAACCTGGCCTTTCCACACCTTGCTAATGAACAGCTAACTCGGCTTCCGCATCCTCATCTATTCTACTGGATGGCCCCTGGTAGAGATGCTGATGGGAGCCCCTGGGGAGCACAGATAATTGAGAAAGTGCATAATCTACTTTGTCTTCTTAAATGTCACAAAATTCACTATATATTTATGCTCATTTTGTTCTCAGGTAGAAATGAGTCCTCTGGAAAATGCAATTGAAGTGTTAGAAAATAAGAATCAGCAGCTGAAGACCCTGATCAGTCAGTGTCAGACAAGACAGATGCCAAATATTAATCCCCTGACCATGTGCCTGAATGGAGTCATAGATGCCGCAGTTAATGGTGGAGTTTCCAGGTACCAAGAGGTGAGGATTAGGTATTGTTTGCTAGAAAGTTTTGTGATTTCATAGGGTTTCATGAATCTTCAAAATATGCACCCATATCGGCATGGAAACATAGGGCTGCAATTGACACAGAGTACTTTGTTAAATACCGCAAACATACACTTATTTATGATGCCTACTTACTCTATTTTTCCAACATGTGATAATTTGGGAAAATGTGTGTGTGTGTGTGTGTGTGTGTGTGTGTGTGTGTGTGTGTGTGTGTGTGTGTGTTGCATGAATAAAAGGGAGATCAGGATTGTTTAATAAATGTCCATCTCAAATAATTTTCCTGAGCAAACAGGTTCATGGACATAGAAAAGTCTAATCTTGTTTAGAAGATACTTTAAGTGGACTTTTCATCTGCCATCTTAGTTTTAAACAGAAAGACGTAATAGCCTGGAAGGTGAGGCCACCATCTAGGTCACACTGAATCTTTAGGCAATTTATTTTAGGATAGAATGCCACATAGTTTATAGATTGAGTTTGTCCTTTGTTTATTTTACCAAGGGTATTTATTGTACAATTGCTGATCTTCCTTTAACAATCCTTTCCTTCTGTTCCCATTCTGACCAACCACCTACACTAGGAATCACTCCATCTGTCCCTAAATGTGGTTTAGAATGGTGTCATTTCTCTAAAGATGCCAGGTCTTTAAAAGCAACAAGTGTGTCTTTCACTTCCTTTCTAACTCTCCTGAAGTAGACTGACTATCCCTTTTCTTATTAGGCATTCTTTGTCAAAGAATACATCTTAAGTCACCCTGAAGATGGGGAGAAAATTGCACGATTAAGAGAGCTGATGCTTGAGCAGGTAAGGAAGGCAGAAGCCAATCACCTTCTCTCTGTCATGCCTGGATATGTGCTCGCTTACCCAGAGACCCATCTGCATGGTCTTCTACATCAGAGGTCTTACTGAAGCTGTTGGTCTAGGGTTATAGATTCCTGTAATATATACCAACTTGTTAATTTCTACTTTTTCTTCCCACTTGGATGCAAAAATTAGCTTAGTAATGATTAGACTATTATAGCCCATTGAGGTTGAGTAACCCTTATCCAAAATTTTTGGGACCAGAAGTGTTTTGGATTTCAGGTTTTTCTGGATTTGGGGATATTTTCACATACATAATGAGATATCTCGGGGATAGGATCCAAGTCTAATAACAGAATTCATTTATGTTTCATGCACATTTTATATACATAGCATGAAGATAATTTTATACAACAGTTTTAATAATTTTGTGCATAAAGTTTTGACTGTAATTTGACTACAACTCATCACGTGGTCAGGTGTGGAATTTTTCGCTTGTGGCGTCATGGCAGTGCTTAAAAAGTTTTGGATTTTAGAGCATTTGGGATTTTTGGATTAGGGATACTTAACCTGTGTAACAAACAACTATATGTAGTTTCCTAAATAGTCTTTGAATGTTTTTTTCATAATATTTACTATAAGCTTGATACTGACTTTTCATTCAAAATTTTGTGTGCAGGTAAGTTAGGCCAACTCAACATGTGAGCACATGGATGAATGATATTGTTACTAACATGTTATGATAAGGAAGTGGGCACTCAATAGACTTTGCTTTAAAACGGTATCATGTTTTACAGACTAAGCCTGTAAATTATATGATATGGACAGAACGAGACACAACTCATCACTTTCTACTCCAAAGAAGAGTAGTTTATTTTTATTTATTTGGTACCTTCAAGTTCAAAGAACTGGAGTGAGTAATCTGTTGCCTGCTGTGTCCGTACTGATAGCTCTTGGCCTGAACATGATTTGAAAACCTCTGAGGTAGGAGACATGGTTGAAAGGCTAAGTTACATAGGAAATAAAGACATCTTATTCCCATGAAAATGGAATATGTATGATAAAATGTGACAAAAGCATCTCTTCCCACTTGATCATACCAAATTAATAAATAAAACATGCTCTCTTGGGTTAGAAAATGATGAGGTTGTGTCTGGTTTTAGTCTATATTTTGTAATCTATTGGCTGAGTCCACAAAACCTAATACTGGGGGCAGAGAGGTGGCCATGGGTGAAGGCCGTGGCTGGAGTAGGTTCAGGTACAGCTTCTGGAAAAGAGAGAGGAATTATTGAAGTTGACCTGCAAGGCAACAGTGAATAAGCCAAGTTCCCAGTGTGACCCCAGACATGACAAAGATGCTAGAAGTGAGCAGTTTAGATAATCCAATACTTGGGATTATGGAATGATGTTAACCTTTGTTGATTTTTAAAAATCTGTATTTTTACCTGAGCACTGTCTCTTTGCTTCATTCCAGGACTGTATCTGGTGTATTCATCCTGCCTGAATTCTTTCCCCAGAATTAAAATGTAGCTCAGAGCCAAAAAGCCTTTCAGGAAATATAAAATCAGGGAACCTTTAAGTCCTCCATGTCCCGCCCGATTCTGTTCCTGGGACCTTGTGGGAAGAGTCATGGCTTAGCAAGCATGAGATCTCTGTCATAGGACATGCCGTACAAGTGACTGTCCTGTGACCTTGGGCAAGTCACTCCATCTCTGTGAGACTGATTGGACTAGAGAGGGTCCCATCCTTCCCTGGACCTCTGTAAAGTAGTAAATAAACTCTCCAGTGGACACGGAGGTGCTGTGCCGTGATGCTCCTGCCAGGAAGGACCTGTTGCCTCAGCAGCTGGAAGTGCAGCCTTTGGTAGACACCTGCAGCTGTGGGGCCCTTCAGGAACTGCCTCAGCTATAGGTCACTGCCTCCTTCATGGCTCACATCCAAGGCTGAGGGGAAGACAGAGAGCCTGGCCGTGTGGGCCCAACGCAGGGCAATTCTGACAGACCAGTGACACTCCAGAGGTCCCTGGGGTTTGGCAGAGGCTGACAGGACTGCTGTGCAGCTCAGTTGCTTTTTTTTGTCAAGCCCTGCTTCTGCCTCTCTCCCCACAGGCAGCCAGCCCAAGATAATCCCCAGTAAACATCCTAATCTCCATGCCAGAGTCTATTTCCCGGAGAACCCAACTTGTAACATTCTCTGAACAAAAGGAAGGTCGCCTAAGAGCTAGTGTTTAAAATGGAAAAGACTGGCGGTCCCTACATTTAGGCTCAAGTCCTGTGTCCCTCTCAGCTCCCTGTCACAGAGGCCAGCCTCTCCCTTGATGCCTCAGACATACGCTCCACTTTCAAAGGTGTCCTTGATACGTACTTCAGGGTGTTTTTCTCTTTATGCAAACGTTCTGGCAGTGGCTGGACATCCAGAGTGGGAGTTGCCACAGCCCTGCCCCTTAGGGAAGGTGCTGGAGGCTCCAGCCTACCAGGGTCAGTCCCGTTTGACCTGAGCTTTCAACCTAGAATCTTCATAAGCTACAAAGATAAAAGACCTTGTGGTGATGTGGGATTTGTTTTCTTCTCAGCCTGTGGAATTTATGCTTTTGACCACTTTAGCATGGGGGCATTTCTACAATGTGAAAGACAGCCACTGCTCAAATCAAAGTCGCGTTTGATGGTTGAACAGAGGAAAGCGGAATGTTTATGTTCATATCTTTCTGGGTCCTCACAGCAGGAAAACTTTCTGGGAGGACCTGCTCTGTTGTAGCATTATAATACATGAGCAAAAATAATATTTTTAAACAAAAGCAGGAAGCGTAGCAACTGTTAGTTCCTGTTCATTTTCTCCTTCGTCCCTGACAGATTCTGAAAATTTGTGGGAGGGATGGATGAGCACAGAAGAGCCTGATGGAGGAGAGAAGGGTGACGTGGGAGAGAGGGCGCCCTCCAGAGACGAGCAGCTCCTGCCCCCAACCCCTGCCCTGTCCTGGGAAGGGCAGGAAGAGCCCACAAACATATTGTTAAGAAGGGCTGTACCGATAGATCTGAAATACATGGGAAAGATGCTTGGGGTAGCAGGAAAACTAAGTCCTTGAAATCAGCGCCAAGTTCAAATCCCCATTCGTTTTTACACAAGACCTTTCTGATCCTCAGTTTCCTCATCTGTAACGTGGCAATTGATCCTACCCTGTCAGATCCGGAGGATTAGTAATAACGCAAACAAAACGCGTAGTACAGGGCTTGGTCTACAGCAGGCGCTTCGTGAGAGGTGGTGCTTGATGTGGGTTTTCTCCTTGCATTGTGTTCCAGGCACAGATTCTGGAATTCGGCTTGGCCGTGCACGAGAAGTTCGTACCTCAGGATATGAGACCCCTTCACAAAAAGCTGGTCGACCAGTTCTTTGTAATGAAGTCGAGCTTAGGGATTCAGGTATGTACACCAAGTGTCCATGGCGGGGCAGTCTGACCATTGCCATTTGCTGCTGCTTAGAGGCACGATGAGGTATCCAACAGTGACATCTTTTGGTTTATCTACCAAACTGCACCATTTTAGCAGGGAACCCTCAAATATTAAAATTGCATTTTCTGCTATTTGCCACGCTTACCTGTTATGAAAGCAAAAGTGTAAAGTGAGGGAAGGCTTAATAATACAAAGATTTTATGACAATGAGGATGTGTATCGAGTATACTCAAGTATCTCTTGAGTTAATTGGCCAATATCCTTACCATACGGAAATGTTTTCTTTCCCACGTCTTTAGGAGTTCTCTGCGTGTATACAAGCCAGTCCCGTCCATTTTCCTAATGGCAGCCCTCGTGTGTGTAGAAACTCAGCACCTGCTTCTATGAGCCCAGATGGTACCAGGGTAATTCCTAGACGCAGGTAAGTCATATTCCAAATTATATCACAATTTGGCATTTCCACAAGATGATCTGGAATGATTCTCTCATTCTTTATGGCACAATTTGTCAAATACGCTATTTCTTAATGAAATAATTTACCCGCGAGGCAGCTGCAGACATCTGCCACTGCTAAAACAGCAACAGCATGAGAAATAAATAAACTCAAACATTTGATTATATTGAAGCAAACAGGAGACAACAAAATGGGATGTACTTTTTTCCCCTTTGTCGTTGTACCATTCCAGCATATGATGAAGTGCAATTAGGAGACTGAGCTAACGACCTTTTTTTTTCTCCCCCCTCCCACTCCCCGAACAGCCCATTAAGTTACCCAGCTGTCAACCGATACTCTTCCTCCTCACTGTCCTCACAAGCTTCTGCTGAAGTAAGCAATATTACAGGGCAATCAGAAAGCTCTGATGAAGTCTTTAACATGCAGGTACTTAATGAGCTTTTTGTCTGGTTGTGTTTATTCCTTTTCTGTCTCAATCGTGAGCGTTTCTGTTCATTCTGCTGTGCTAATGGACAGACCTAAGGACAAAGACTTGACGTAAGGACAGACCTTTAAGCACTCTTCCTGCTTTACTGTTCTCTGGAGTCTACGAAGATGTTTCTCTCAAAATTGCCCCATCGTTCTAAGAAGACACGAGCAAGCGATGGAAAAGCTCGGGCCATGCTGGGGCAGCTCTGAGACCCGCCTCCGGTTGCTTCTTTAGTCCAGGACTCTCGGAGCACGTCACCACCCGCTAGCTGCCTCTTAGCATTTCTAAGGGGCTTTTTTAATTGAATTTTAATGGTTTGAGGGTCTGTTATCACATTCTCTCTCCTTATGTACATGTTGGAAAATTTCTGCAATGAAAGGGTTTTTTTTTTTTTTTTTTTTACGTAAGAAAAGAATGTAGTTTTTAGGGATTTTAGAGCCAGTATCACTCTTGCAACAAAACATTCTATTTAGACCTGCTAATACAGCATTTATGATAGTTTAGTAAGACTAAGCTGAAATTTTCCTCACCACTATCTTTGGAAAGGGGGCCGTAACACATATTTCCAAATTCATGCTTTGAACACATTTTTTGAAGATATCGAGAGGACACATTCTATGCCTTTTAGAAGCACTCCCCTATTTATGTGCCTGAGGCTGGAAGTCATTCTGCTTATACTTTAGCGGGGAATGCACTGCTAATGGGTACGAAGTCACAGTACGTAGCTGGAACTAACGGGAATGCATCCCTTTGGCAGTAATCAAAATCTCGGATTCTTGATTAATTCGAACAGGCCTCTTTGTCTGTCTGAGTTAGCAAGTCTTTTCTATATCTCTAAATACCTTTTTTTCTTTTCTTTCTTGTTTTTTTTTTTTGCTAATGTGAAAAAAAATGTTGATTTTCTTTCGAGTATGTCAGTGTTGTGTGAAGCCTCTAATTGGGGTGTGATAACAGCTCCCCATGTGTTTGCAGCCAAGCCCGTCTACCTCAAGCTTGAGTTCTACTCACTCTGCTTCGCCTAATGTGACAAGTTCTGCTCCATCGAGTGCCAGAGGTCAGTGCCAGAGTGCGGGGGAGACTAATGGTACCCAGAGAACCTTCCAGCCCCCAGGGAATGGAGCTTCAGTTTCCTAAACTACAGCAGCTGCCGCACACTCAGGTTCGCTCCTCCAGACAGGCCCAGCGCCGCCACCGCACTGATGATTCTTCCCCTCCTTCTCTTCCCAGCTTCTCCTTTGTTGTCCGACAAACACAAACATTCCAGAGAAAACTCCTGCCTGTCCCCAAGAGAGAGACCATGCAGTGCCATCTACCCAACACCGGTGGAGCCCTCCCAGGTACTCACTGTGGGGTGGGGACACCAGAAAACAAGGAAAAGTCTAATGGCTCACCTGTCTCTGCGGAAACACACTGTAGCTGCCAAAAGCAACCAGCACTGTCAGACAGGTCCAGCCAGGTGAAGAGTGCACCTCTCTTCTCGGCTCTTTGTTAGGAATTTCTGTCTGAGTCGTATTTCTGACAGGGACACGTGGTCTGTCACCCGAGCAGCAAAGCTGAAAGGGAAATAGGAAATTTCCTCCTTGATCTGACTCCATATTTTATTGCTGCCGCTTAAACGTGTCAAGGGATGGTTGGGTGAATGGAATGTCTGTGTGTGTGTGTGTTTGGATGGGAGTGTGGCAGAAATCCAGGGGAACTTCTTACATGAGCAAAAGAGCCTTGAGGAGACACATGCTGCTGCCCCGTAGCCTTTCTTTTTGCCTGTACCTACTGCAGAGAGCTGCCATCCATTCCTCTCCGAGCTACGCGCTAGCGCACAAGCAATTCCTGTCTGCCTTCGCCATTCTCCGTGAATTCACTGAGGGGAGGGTGGCTGAGTCCTCGGGCTTTCCCTGTCAACTCACAGGAGTGAGGGGACATGGCCCTCGCCCTCTGCCCGAACTTGGTTTTGAAGTGAGCCCTCTTAGTAGGAGTGAGAGCAGGGCCTGAGCTTGGCCCTGGGGCAATGCGAGGGCTTTGAAGGGTGGTTTCAAAGTTGAAGATTCGTGTGTAGCCCTGAGTGCGACTGATTACTTGGGAATAATTTAGGAGCAGAGAAAAATAGTTATTTCTACTTCAGCTAATTTCTCTGTTTTTCTGCACCATCCTGGCAGATGTCTGTAGCTGCATCTGGAAGTGGATGACAGTGAGTGGGATTTGGCTTGAATGGTTTATCTTTGCTGATTGTGTGATCTTCCCGGGAGTCCCAGGATATCTCCTCTGTGCAACTCTGGTGTCTTGCAGAAATTATATCCAAGTGCGTTTGGCGGGACCAGCCAACCAGTGTTATTTCCCTTTGACACTTGAAGTTATGAGGGAATTTCCTCGTTTCTCCATCTGCTCCAGGGGAGCATGTTGGCAGCATGGTGAACTCTGAAAGCCTTCCCTGGTTAGCCTCCCAAGTTTTCTGCTTCTGGTAAAATTGGAAGCAGTGTATGTGTTGCCAAAATTTCAATAATACGCATTGCTATAGCACATCTACTTTTAAGGACTTGGCACTTTTTCTTTTAAAATATGCAGTAGAACCATGTGAAACTGGCATTTGTGTAGGTTAAAAATTGTAGAATATTGACCATTTCATGTGTTTTTTGCCTAATATAGGATTTGAAAAATATTTACTTTTTAAAATTGACATATAATAATTGTACATATTTATGGGGTACATAGTGACATTTTGATACATGAATGTATAACGATCAGATCAGTATAGTTAATGTATCCATCATCTCAAACATTTATCATTTCACTGTGTTGGGAACAGTCGATAATATAGGATTTTCAATGCGCAGGGGTTAAAATCCATTCAGTCATGATTTTTTGACCTTTCTCCTTTAATTGTTACTTGTGTTTCATATTACCAGTCTGGCATTTGTTATTTATTAAAGAACACCATAGTTCAGTTACTATTTACTATTGATATTTACTTTTTACCCCATGTTTTATTATGAACATTTATTTATCATTGATATTTAGAATTAATACAAACTTTTCAAACACTGCATACTTTTTCTTAAAACCTAAAGCTCTTCTCCCCTTTTTCCTTAAATATAACTGAATTCTTTGTTCCTAGGCTCATCATACCATATAAAATTATTTTGAACAAAAAGTTTCTCTAAGAAGATAATCATCTCATATTCTGAAAGATCTCATATGTCAGTATATCGTGTCATAAAAATAGACTCTTGTACCTTTCCAGAGGATGCTGTTTAATCATATTGGAGATGGGGCCTTGCCACGCAGTGACCCAAATCTTTCTGCACCTGAGAAAGGTGGGTATCAAGCCAGCCCCTTTGTCAGCCCTGGAATGTGTAAGGGTTTGTTTTGTCCTCATTTTCTCAGTCTTCCATGTGTCTGTGTGGAAGGCAGGGCTCCAGAACTTTGATGATCAGGACTAGGGGATTAATGAAAGACAGTCATTTATGATCCATTCTTCAAAAATTGTCTTCTTATAAGATTTAACAGCAGAATCTGAGCAAGTTAGGAACTCTTCTGTTTAATGACTTTTTGTTGTCATTCAGCGAGTCACCAAAGCAGTGTCCGCTCTTCCTGAAACGAAGTTGCCAATTAGGCTCCTTATTCAGCATGACGAAAATAACATCTTCCCAGATTGATTCTGTGGTCCCATCCTTTGTCTCCCTCACAAAGCTCATTCGGCCAGCTCATCTGTTGTGTGTGGTGACTCCAATACAGCTCTCGTACAAGTAAATACCATTTAAGAATTGCAATCCAGTGCATAATGGAGTGTGCCCTGCCTCAAGGTCACACAAAGAAGAGAACCAAACCCATGCATAGCAGTAAATAGCCAATTAGTATCAGTCTGTGCAGCACCGCAGAGGATGAAGAGCAGATTAAATGCGACTTCCTTAACGACAGGGGTGGGGGCTTGCAGCAAGTCACCCATTTGCCTCTCCCAGGGGCGCGCCTCAAAAATAGGAGTGGTTCCCCAGGCCAGTGAATCAAGAGTCAGTCGCTAATGACAGATGCTAGGAAAGTGTACTTTAATTGCCCTCATTAAGAACTAGACTGTATTGTCATTTGGATACCCTGATACATTAACATTAAAACCTTCCTTGGGAGACGGAAACGAGTGAGGCCTTAGCCAAAATTATTTTAAAACACAAATTCAGCTTTAATGTTACAAGTCAAATGTTCATCTTTATCAGTAGAATTTGGGAATGCCGTATTTTTCTCATCCCGGATTTTAAGAGTGGTGACACCATCCCATTAAATGAAAGTGGTCGTGGTAAAATGTTGAAATCCCTGACATGTCCATCAGATGGCAGTGTCTGCACGGGAAGTAAGCCGCTGGAGCTCCAAGACTTATAAACCTATTTGCATAGCTACTATTTACAAACTGTGTGTTCTGCCCTTGTTCCTAACAGGGTTGAGGCATTATTTCTGCATCTTACTGAAGCATAGAGCAGACAGGTTACAAAATAAGAATGGTACATTTGGTATTCCAACTTAGTTTTTTAGGATATACTTAAGTGTAATCCATGGATTTCAGAAACAAGAGTTCTTTCCTCAAAGACTTGGTCGATGAGATGATGTGGCATGACTGTTCTTTCCCAAGAATTCTGGCAAATAATTGAAATATTAGTATGTCATTGCCTGCCATCTTTTCAGGTGCCACTTGTCCAGAAATTTCCACTAAAAACCAAGTTTTAAAATAGTCTAGTGACCATGTCTTCTATCCGTTATCCAGAATCTAAACACACTTGTAATTCTCAACAAGTTTCTACACTCCATTATAGAGATTTGTAGTTCTGTTTGACAACTCGAGGGAAATAAAGAGATGTGCTGTCACCCAATTAAATGTCAACTATCACTGGAAGGTAGCCAATTAAATAAAGTTTTAGTATTCAAGGGGTTTTCTGTTTGGGTTTTTGTTTTTTTTTAATCCAGCTGATTTTTTCATTCTGTATAATTCTGTCTTTCTTCTAAGATCTCAGGCATTCTAAGGGCAAAGCTGGACTGTGTGTGTTTAGCTGTGTTATTCCCTTCCAGCTGTGAATCCCACTCCTAGCAGCTGGAGCCTGGACAGTGGGAAGGAAGCCAAGAACATGTCGGATAGTGGGAAACTTATCTCTCCCCCTGTCCCTCCAAGACCCACACAGACTGGTGGGTATTTGAAGCATTTGAATAATCACTTTTATAAAATAACTTTTATTGACTACTCCAACTTGTCCTGAACTCCTCAGAGAAAGGTAGGCATTTGGTTTCTGAGATAAAAACCTCAGTAGCTTTATAATTCCTTTACAGTGTCCTTGCTCTTTCCTGAATTTCTGTTACTTGGGGTCACACAATGGTCCATTTCTAATAAACCCCTCAGACAGATTTTGTAGGGTATTCTCCTCTAAGGTACCATTCTCAGAATTTGGGAGGTACCCTAACCTTGCTAGGCTACTAGCATTTTCTCTGTCCTTCTCTTTGAACCACCTCCTTCTTGTCAACCTCTGCTAACTCAGCCACTTCCTTCAATCTTATTCAGGACTGACACCAAGGTTTCAGGTTGCCCCTAAATAGGAATTGACTAAGAGTGACCTTGATAGGCTTGTGGGGAATGACTAACCTCACCTCCATTTATCTGTTGCTTTGAGAGGACTGTATTCAAGGGCAGTAGTTCTCAAAGGGTTGATTCAGGGTACTGTTTCCCTAGGGTGTGGTAGAAGAAGCAAATTCTCAGGCCTAACCTCAGACCTACCGAAGTAGAATTTTAGTATTCCTGGGGTAAGGCCCTAGAATCTGTATTTTTACCAAACATTTCAGGTGATCCTTCTGCTCACTAAATTTTGAGAATCACTAAAAATGGATCTTAAGAAGTTTCCTTTATGAATTTGTAGCCATAACAGCCCCCTTTCATCCTGAACAAGCCATTGCTTAGTGACCTACACTAAGTTTTTAAGAGGGGCCTGCCCTACTTTATTATCTGCTTATTCCGGTGATGAAGAGAATCTTTTCAGCACTTACGTATGTCTAGAGTAGGTCTGAAGCTTTACAAATACAGCTAGCCTAAAAACAAGAGAAAATAAGCCAGGCACAGTGGTTCATGCCTATAATCCCAGCACTTTGGGAAGCAAAGGTGGGAAGAGGAGGATCACTTGATGCCAGGAGTTCAAGACCAGCCTGGACAACATAGCAAGACCCCCCC
>RJWJ010043723.1:0-12476 GCA_004363605.1 Indri indri | reverse complement strand
TGCACACATTTGCATGTGTGTACATAAGTGCACACTTGTGTGTGCCTGTGTGTGTGTATTCAAGATCATACTCGGTCTTCAATTTTTCTTTTCCCAACTAAAAAACCTCACACTTAGGAATAATAAATATTGCAGATTCCAAAAGAAGGCAGGGTGGGAGTGTGGTGAGGGATGAAAAATTACCTATTGGGTACCATGTACACCATTCAGGTGATGGGTATGCTAAAAGCCCAGACTTCACCACTACACAATGTATCCATGTAACAAAACTGCATTTATAACCCCCAAATCTGTAAAAAGAAAAAAAATTCCACACTTACATTGTATGGAATTTAAAGTACAGAGAAGAGTTCTCCAGGGCATGGATGCGTTCCAGGAAAAGCCTCATGCTGCCATTTTCTTCTATCTTTTCCTTATTGTCAGAGGCCAAGTAAATGGAATACCACTCTCCTGAAATCTGCAATAAATAGTATAAGGATTAGGCAAGAAAAGAGGAGAGGGTATACCACATGGAAAATTCTCTCCTTGGACTCTGGCCAGTGGGCTAAAATTTATAATGGTGTTGTGAAGATAGAATTAGAACTCAGGTCAATTGGCACCATCCCTTGGGCTCTTTCCACTCACCCTCCAGGGAAAGGCAGGTCCCCAAGCATTGTCATCTTTTCATACAGTGCAATTGCTCTTAGTCCAAGGCCAGGAACTACACTTGTTGTCTAATATGTTAAGGAACTTCTGTGCATCCCCCATAGGACCCACTTGGCTTCAGAATCATCCAAGCCCCCACCCCCACACCCCAAGTCAAAAGTTACTACATTCCATAACTCTACCTTTGACAGATTGAAGTTGCTTCTCACAAGATCCTCCCTTCCTTCCTCAGAGGCACAGACTAGGGCCAGGCCCAGACTCAACAATGGGAGCTTCATCCTGACAGGGGACAGCACTGTCTCCTCTTTAGTTGCCAGGGGTGAGTCTTTCTCTAACGGTGGCTCCAGTCCATAGTTCCTCTGTCTTTACATCCATTCTGGGTCCAGATTTCTGTCCGCGAGGTACCACCTTTCTCTTCCCTTCCCCCATGAAATGGTCTTTCATTCACTGGTGTGAGGCCAAGGATTGTTCCTGCCCTTTTGAAACGTGGCAATCCTGGCAATCCTCTTTCAGATCCGGTTAGTGACCTTAAATTTCTCAGAACACATTCTCAAGAAAAATAGTGGATGTTCCGAAGGGCTGCCATTTGGAACCAGATTGAACTGTGGTTCTGGCTTTGGAATCAGAAAGCCAATTATGTGTGGCAGGAATGGGTGTAACAGGGAAATGGAATGTGTGAGAATCTTTGTTCTACCTCTCACACAGTGTGTGGAATTATGTGAGTTACTCAATTTTTACAAGCCCCAGAAACAAAGAAACTGTCTCTACCAAAGATAACAGTACCTATCACAAAGCATTAAAATCGGATTAACTAAAATGATGTCTAACTTTTAAAAAATCACAAATATATGTAGAATTTAATCAAATAATTTTATAGTCTCTATTAAGATATGTTTTTATTTATATTAATGTAGATTTTCACTTTTGAAATAGTCTAGAAGTCCTAGGATAAGTATTAGTACTTATTTTATTAAACTTCTAGATTTGATTTGTTAATTACTTACTTAGAATATTTAAGTCCCCTTCCATCTGTATTTATAATCCATTTCTTACACCTGGATTTTCCCCCCTCCCTGTCCCTTTGTTCCCACTTGCTAGAAGTTTGTCTATTGGCTCAGCAAATCTACTTTTTGTATATATTTCATTAATGTGTGCTTTTATCTTTATTAATGCATTCCTTTTATTTTCTTTGGGTTTGTATTATTACTTTTCCTATCTTCTTGAATTGAATACTTAATTTATGTTCTAGCTTTACTATTTTCTAACAACTGCATTTTTTCTGTTTGTATTTATTCTTTAACCCCAAAATTATTTATTTTTTAATTTCTAAATAATGTTGGGGTGCTACTTTTAGTTGTTCATTTCTTTTACTGCATTGTGGTGAAAAAAATAATCAGTGAGGATTTGAAGATTTCCCTCTGAGAATTTGTTGCAATTTTCTTTGTAGCCATATATATGATCTATTTAAAAAATATTCCATGAATCTTAGAAAATAATGCATTGTATCTCTGTAAGAGAAAACTTTTTTTGTCTATGGTATCAATCAAATTTGTCAATTTTATTATTCAAATCCTTTATACATGTGTTTCCTTGGACATTGAAGAATAACATGGGAATTGCTAAAAAACAATAAGGGATTGTGTATACAGTAAGCAATTTTCATCATACTACTAAATGTCTTGTGTACTTCAAAAGCCTTTTATTATAAGCAAATATATGCATTTGTAATAAATTATAAGCAAACATATATATTTGTAATAAATTATCTGAAAATAATTTTCTATATATATCTTTAAAAAACCACCCTCAGTTTTGGATGAATAGTTCCATTATAACTTTTTCTCTCAATAACACATTTTTAAAGATTAATTACAAGAACAGTGTTTCTTCACAGTACAAAGAGTACAATATTAAGTAAATGAGTGTTTGGTCTAAATAGGATTGCCACATAACAATCCTAGGGCTTCTTGCTTTTGTCAATGCTCAGGTGTAAGTGGTAACTATGAATGCAGGCTTTCCCACACTCATTACTGTGCTGGGGTTTCATTTCTGAAATGAGTTCTCAGATGTCAAATTAAAGATGTACTATGACTAAAAACATCACCATATTTATTACATTCATAGGATTTCTCTCCTGTATGTGTTCGTTTATGTTTAGTAAGAGCTGAGCTTAAGCTGAAGGATTTCCCACATTCATTACACTGGTAGGGTTTCTCTCCTGTATGGGTCCTCTGATGCCGAATTAATGACGTTCTATAGCAAAATAGTTTATCACATTCATTACACTGATAGGGTTTCTCACCAGAATGAATTTTTAGATGTTCAGTAAGATGTGTACTTCGACTGAAGGTTTTTCCACACTGTTTACAAACATAGGGTTTCTCTCCAGTATGGGTTCTCTGGTGTTCAGTAAGATGTGCACTCCGGTTGAAGGCCTTTCCACATTCATTACACTCATAGGGTTTCTCTCCAGTATGAATTCTCTGATGTTGAATGAAGGCTGGGGTATGACTGAAGGCTTTCCCGCATTCATTACATTCATAGGGTTTCTCTCCTGTGTGAGTTCTCTGATGTCGTATTAGTGATGTGCTATGGCAAAACACTTTCCGACATTCCATACACTGGTAAGATTTCTCCCCAGAATGAATTCCCTGATGTTCAATAAGGTGTGTGCTGCGGCTGAAAGTTTTCCCACATTCAATACACTCATACGGTTTCTTTCCAGTATGAATTCTATGATGTTGAGTAAGGGCTGAAATATGGCTGAAGGCTTTCCCACATTCATTACAAGGATAGGGTTTTTCTCCAGTATGAATTCTCTCATGATTTCTAAGGGATGACCTATGACTAAAAGCTTTTTCACATTCATTACATTCATAAGGTTTCTCCCCAGTATGGACTCTTTGATGCTGGATAAGGTTAGTACTTTGACTAAAAGCTTTTCCACATTCATTACATTCATAAGGTTTCTCTCCAGTATGTATTCTTTGATGTTGAATAAGATTAGTGTTCCGGCTGAAGGATTTACCACATATTTTACATTCATAAGGTTTTTCTCCAATATGTGTTTTCTGATGCTGGGTAAGGGATGCAATACAAGTGTAGCCTTTCCCACAATCAATACACTGGTAAGCTTTCTCTCTCATACAAATTTTCTCAGATTCCATCAGTACTGAACTTGACTTTACATTTAAATTGTTTCCAGAATAAGTAAGGTTTAAGGTACAAATGCATCCTTTCTTATATCTAACAGTTTATTTTTAATGCATGAGTAGCCTTTAAAAAAGGTCAACTGAAGCAGAATTATGCTTTAAGTTCTTACAATTTATATCATAGTTTAGTAGTCTGCCCTTATCCATGATTTTACTTTCTGCAGTTTCAGTTACTTGCGATCAACTGTGATCTGAAAATATATGGAAAATTCCAGAAATAACAATTCATAAGTTTTAAATTGTGTGCCATTCTGAGTAGTGTGATGAAATCTCATGCTGTCCTGCTCCATCCTGCCCAAGATGTGAATCATCTGTTTGTCCGGTGTACCTATGCCATAAAAGCTACTTGCCCATTAGTCACTTAGTAGCTGGTATTAAGAATCCAGTTAGGGTTTGGTACTATCATGGTTTTTAGGTATCCAGTGGGGGTCTTGGAATATAGCCCCCACAGACTGGGGGACTACTATATAAACTCTTTTTCTTATAAAAAACTCTCAGTTCTTTAAATAGGTTTAAGTTCAGATTAAATATTTCTCCCAAATTACTATATTCATGATCTTTCTTTTGAATTACTTTTCCTTGTAATCTGTTTATACTGCTGTTTCTCAAACTGGTCATCAAATTCCAGTTTTTCTAATGTGAGATATTAGGAGCCATCACTTGAAAAAATTGCTAGCATCATATGAAGACATTTGTTTTTCAGAAATTCTCTGCTTTGAAGTTGATGCTCTGACTTTGGATATAGCATCCAGGATTAAGCAGAAGATATTATCTCTTTTCTCTGAAATATAAAAGGGGAAAGGAAGTCTCATTCATCAGTTACAGAAAAAAAAATAAAACAGTGCCATGATAAAACACAAGATTGTATATTATAGGTCCTGATTAGCAGGGAAATTTAAAGAAGAAAATAATCAGTACAGCTAAATCTGGAAATACACTTCTCTACTCACAACATTTCTGACAAATTGCATAGGAAAAACAAACTATTTTCTTTTCTTTTCTTTCTTTTTTTTTTTGAGACAGAGTCTCACTCTGTTGCCTCGGCTAGAGTGCCATGGCATCAGCCTAGCTCACAGCGACCTCAAACTCCTGGGCTCAAGTGATCCTACTGCCTCAGCCTCCTGAGTAGCTGGGACTACAGGCATGCGCCACCATGCTCGGCTAATTTTTTCTGTATATATTTTTAGCTGTCCAGATAATTTCTTTCTATTTTTAGTAGAGACAGGGTCTCGCTCTTGCTCAGGCTGGTCTCGAACTCCTGACCTTGAGTGATCCACCCGCCTGAGCCTCCCAGAGTGCTAGGATTACAGGCGTGAACCACCGCGCCCGGCCAAACTATTTTCTTTTCTATACTCGTACTTAACACAGAACACTTCTGTGTCCAAATGTGTGGTGTTTTTTTTCCCATACTAACCAATTCTCCAACTCTCTGAACATTAGCTGGATTTCTTACAATTTAATCCAATTCTGATGCAGTCTACCTGGAGTTAGCATCATATCCCTCAAGTTAAAGGGCTCAGTCCCACAAGACTACCCACACTTCAGATGATAATCACAAGCCCTGTCCTCCCAACTGGCTAAAAAATCAAATCTCTCATTGGGTTTGATTATTTACTAGAATAGCTCAGAATTCAGGAAAACACTTTACTTACATTTACCAGTTTATTATAAAAAATACAATTCAGAAACAGATCGAAGAGGTGTACAGGGCAAGGTGGGCACCGGGGAGAAGCACACAGTTTCCATGCCCTCTCTGGGCATGCTATCCTTCCAGCACTTCTATGTGTTCACCAACCTGGAAGCTCATCAAATTTCACTGCTCAGAAGTTTTTATAAAGCTTAATCTCCAGTTCCCTTGTACCCACCATTCCTGAGTCCATCTAGGGGCCTGCCATATTTTACCTCATTAACACAAACTCAAGTGTGATCAAAATGGGTGCATTATGAATTACAAAAGACATTCCTATCACTTAGGAAATTACAAGTGTTTTAAAAGCTCTATGCAGGAACTGGAAACAAAGACCAAATATATTTATTATATCACAATAGATGAGGTAAAAGAAATGGCAGCATTGAGACAAACTGCATAATAAAATCAAAGATAAAGATACAGTAAAATAAATGATGTGACTAAAAGACAATGAGACTAATTGAAATATATGTCTTTGGAAAGCAGAGGTAAAAAATAAGAAAAGAAAAGTAAAATGGAATCAGATAATAAAAAGCCCTAATAATTAAACAGAGAGATTCAATGTCATATAGCAGGAGATAGGAAAACAAGTTTTCTGTTAGAGTAGTAACATGATAAGTATGTTTTAGATGGGATGTTTTAGATGAAAACACTTGTTAATTCCATCTAAAAAGAATAAAAAGAGAATAACAGTCAAATTCAGCAAGAAAGTATAATACAAATGATCTGGGCCTGGATCAGGATAATACTAGTAAGAATTTAGTATAGGTGTAAATCTAAGACATAAAAAATAAGAAACAAAAATATTGACATAGATTACAGGGAATTTTTAGAAAATAACATTCATAAAGATACAATGGTTTCTAGCTAAGGAAGCTAGAAGAATAGTGGTACTAATGATAAAAATATTGAAGAAGGAAAGACAAGTAGCCTAGGGAAAGTTGGTGATTTTACTTTTCACCACATTGAGTTTAAAGTTAATTTAAGTGAAATGGGACATTCAAGTGAAGACAGACTCCAAGCAGGGGAATCTGGGGATAGAATGCAAATGAGATATTTGGGCTGAAAAAAATTATAACAGAGAGTTAAGGACATGAAAGAACAATCTGAAGATATCAGAATGCATGTATTCTTTCAGATAAAAAATAAACAAGTAGAAAATAAACTTTAAAGGCACACATATTTATGTTAGGGAGGAAATCAAGCTAATGTAAAAGCATTTGAAAAGAGATCAGAACAGGAAAGAATCTGGTGATGTCACACAAGCAAAGACAAAATATCAAATGTAGCAGAAAGTCTAAACCCAGAAAGGACTAAGAACAGGTTGCTATCAAGAAAGAACTCAGGAGTCTCTTCAAAGCAATTTTAGTAGAAGAACAGAAGACAAGAATATAACTCCAAAGATGAAAACAGAATAGGAACTGAGGCTGTAATCTGTAAGTTTGAATAGTTTGGTAATGAAAGGGGACAATAAAATTGAAAGTAGACAAAAATTAAATGATTGTTAGGCAACATATTCTTTTAAAAGCAAGATAAACTTTTGAATGTCTGAAAGTGTTGACAGAAGGAAAGGAGCTAATGAACTGGGGAGAGAGTGAATTATAAAATAATCATTAAATCAAGGTCTTAAACAAGTCAAAAAGAATGGAATCTGAGTACAGAATGGAGAGATTATTTAACAGTGGAAGAGGGGCAACTCTTCCTCTGAGATGAAAGACTTATGTGAGAAGACAGAGAAAGGTATGTAGAAATAAATTTGATGTTGCTCCCACTAGATGAACATGGTTTTTTATACAGATAATGCGCTTTGCACAGAGGACCCTAACCAATATTTCCAAAGCTACAGGAGGTAGCTACTGTTACTACCACCACAATAATGGATAGATGGACTGTTATTTACAAATGCATATGGATTTTATTTACATATATATTCTTATTTACATATACATATGCAACTTTATTTACAGATGAATTCCTATCTTCATGGCTGTTACTTAGTTATCTGATTCTTTCCTGGCTGAATATTTTGTGACATTTCTCCATTTTTCCTTTGTTGTCTATTAATATGGTTCTTCATAGTTGGAAGAAAATATTTGATTTAAAAAGTTGATATCCTACTCTAGGCAAAGAATATGGGCTTAGGCATTTATGATGAATCCTAGAATTGTGTCCTAAGTCATCTTCAGGAATTCTGAGATATAGGAATGTTGATGCTTCTAGAAAAACATAATAAGGTTATCTATTTAAAATTTTTTTTGTTTTTCTAGAGACAGGGTCTCATTCTGTTGCCCAGACTGGAGTGCAGTGGCACAATCATAGCTCACAGCAGCCTTGAACTCCTTGGGCTTAAGTGATCCTCCTGCCTCAGCCCCCAAAATAGCTGGAACTAGGTACATGCCACCATGCCTGGCTAATTATTTTAAAAAAAATTTTTGTAGAGATGGGAGTCTCACTATGTTGCCCAGGCTAGTCTTGAACTCTGGCCTCAAATGATCCTCCCACCTTAGCCTCCCAAAGTGTTAGAATTACAGGCATGAGCCACTGTGCCAGCCTTTACAATGTTTTAAAGAAGAGCCATCACCTGTTTAGTCACAAAAGAAATACCTTGTCTCTGTGTACAAATAAAATAAAAAATCTCTGGTTCCTAAATTCAAAGCCCAGTCTCAGATAAGCACCTGTAAATCCCATAATTCCATATATTTTGACATTTGAGGAAATAGTCACTGTAGTCTGTAGTAATTATAAAAGAGTACTCACCCAATGATACAGGGCTATAACAGTTTTTCAAGATCACATTCCTGTGCAATGTCTCTGATAATGGTCTAGTTGTTTTCACTCTTACAAGGTAGTCCACTGGCACATCTTCCGAAGCTGCTGGTTCCTAAAATAGCAAACAAATACCTACTCATTAAGGGATTAGTCATGAAGGCCTTCATGGAAGAAAGAGTAAAGCTAACATTTGAAAATGAAAAAGTAGACAGCTATTAAGTTTTTCAAAAAGGGCTCAGGGTTCTAAATTCAAGAGTGGGCCAAAGTTCATTATTTGGTGTCTACTACTTTCCTGTTGAGAGCATACACAAACAATATTGAGATTTCCCTATAAAGACACTGAAAATAAAAAATATATGTATATGTGTATATATATATATATACACACACACACAAAATATTGGTAAAATATAAAGTCATTTCAAGAAATAACAGAGGATGTATAGATATCATAGGTAGGTAGGGCAGAAAGGTACTTGGTTATAATCCTATTAGTGGCAACAATAAAGGAAAAATAGATTTATCAAGTAAAGTGATTATAATAGAGCGTATAAAAGTAAAGAGCTAAAGATGCAAACGTTAGTAGTTCCTTCCTATTTCATATACAATCTGGAGAAAAGAGACTGGCACCAAGTACTAGTTAGACATGTTTATCCCAGTAAGCAGGTAGAGCTCTATCGTGGAGCTAGAACCCATACAATAGTGATTATCTAAGAGCATTTTATGTTTGCAAAATACCACTAACTTCCTTAGCTAAACTAAGATTAGAATTTGTTTCCCATATATTTTTTCTTGCTAGAGGACTTAGAGATCTGAATTGGAGGTTTGGGGTGAATGAAGTGTCAGATAGTTGGCTTAAAGAGTTGGAGAATGAAGTAAATAGGGAAACCATCTTTCACCTGGATTATTGCCTTAGTTTCCTAACCAGTGTCCCTATGTCTGCCCTTGGTCTCCTATCATCTCTTCTCAACAGAGTGTCCAAAATGGTTCCTTTAAAATATAAGTCAAGTCATGTCACTTCTATGTTCAGGATCTTCCTGTGAAAATTGGTAAATTACATGTAAATTATATCTCAATAAATCTGATTAAACAATAATAAGCACCACCACACCACCCTTCTGTCTTCCCTTCTCACTCAGCGTAAAAGCCAAACTCCTGGCTGTGGCCTATACGACCCTGTGTAGTCTGCACCCCTCTTACCGCTCTCATCTCAACTCCGAATGTGCTGCTCTCATTCGCCCCTCTCTTCACAGTGGCCTCCTTGATGCTCCCACACAGGCTAATCACATATGCACCTTGGGGCCTTTGCATTTGCTGTTGCCTTTCCTGGGGAACTTAATCTCCCCTCTCATCCCCAGATATCTACAAGGCTCATTTCCCCATTTTCTGTGTCTCTATTCAATGTTATCTACCAGTGAAGCCTTCTACGGCCCCCCATATAAAATACCAGCTATCCCAGGCCTTCCCTAACACTATTCCTCTGGTATATTTTCCTCCATTAATCACTACCTGACACAGTAAAAACAGATGGTCCCCAATTTATAATGGTTCCACTCATGATTTTTTTGACATTACAATGGTATGAAAGCAATACACATTCAGTAGAGTATTCAAAAAATTACATGAGATATTCAACACTTTATTATAAAACAGGCTTTGTGTTAGATGATTTTTCCCAATTGTAGGCTAATTGTGAGTGTTCTGAGCATGTTAAGGTAGGTTAGGCTAAGCTATGGTGTTTGGCACGTTAGGTGTATCAAATGCGTTTTGGATTTATGACATTTTCAGTGACGGGTTTATCAGGACATAACCCCATGGTAAGTTGAGGAGCATTTGTATTTACTTGTTTACTGCCTGTGTGCCCCTCCTAGACTGTCAACTTTGTGTAGGCAGGGACTCTGTGTACTACCTGGCAAAAAGTAGACCTTCAATGAATATTTATTCAATGAGGGAAAGAAAGAAAATCTTCTCTCTCTCTGGACACAGAAGTGATATTTCAGCAAAGAAAAAATACATCAGAAGTGCATCACAGATCTACTTGTACATTTTATTTGTAAAAATTTGCCAAATAGGCTCAGGAAAGTATGCCATCTGTAAGTGTGAGATGGGAGAATCAGCTGCTCCCTCAGTCTCAGTTCTCACAGCCCTCTCATAAGTGAGCATTTTGCCACACTGAGTTGTTTTAACATTTACAGAACATATTTGGGTACATTTATACATATATAGTATTGCATAGTTGTGTACAAATAACATATGCATAGAAATTATCATTAATAACAATGTATTGTTAATAACAATGTACTGTATTCCTGAAAATTGCTATGAGATTAGAGTTTGTGTTCTCACCACAAAAAAAATGAAAAGTATGTGAGGTAATGCATGTTAATTAGCTTGATTTAGCCCTTCCACAATGTATACATATTTCAAAACAACGTGTTATACATGATAAGTATATCTAATTTTTATTTGTCAATTATAAAGAAAAATTACAAATAATGAGCAATTTAAGAGATTCTCAAGGGACACTAATTGCATGTGATTTTTCAAACTGCAGGGGGTAACTTTAGAAATTAAACCTATTAATAGCTTAAGGTACAAATGCCTTGAAAAGTTTTGCCCACCAAAGACCATGTAATCAGGGGCCATTGGTCAGGTCTTCCTTCTTAATGCCATCTTATCTAAGCAAGTAGACCCTGAGAAGTCAGAGCTGATAAAAGAAAGAGAAATCAGGACTGTCTTTATGGAAACCCCATCTGACTACCTGGGTTTACCTTCCCTAACAAAAGGTCACGATGAGTCAAGGAACAGATTTCTTCCCTGCAGAATACTAAGGAAAAGGCCACTGGCTTTCCTGACTCTGATCACTGGTCCAATATGACAATCTAGACACGGGACTAACATTAACCTCCCATGATGGGTGACACCGACTACACCAGCCCTCTCCTTGTTTATTAATAATAAGTAGCACTTGTAAAGCATTTAAAGTTTTTCAAAGCGTATTCACAAATGTCATCTCAGTTAATTGCTCTTCATTGCCCACAGAAAGTAGGGAATCAATTCCACAGTTCCTTACAGAAGAGGCTTTAAAAACTTACCAACAAAACGAAACAAAAAACTACCTCTAGAGAGGAGGTATGTGTTTGAGAGGAAAGAGCAGAGAACTGGATGTCAGGAAATCTAAACTGGAATGCCACTAAATACCTAGATCATAGTTTTCTCGCAATTCCCAGGTCGCCAACCAAGGTCTGGAGTATCTGCCCGACTGACCCCATCACAGTCAAAGAAAGGCCCTGAGCTCTTTTCTCGTGGCCTTCCAACCCGAAGAGAAAGCCCAACCCCCTGATCACTAAGGCTGGGATGCTCAGACAATGCTCGGCTCCCTCTAACCCAGACGGGGGATGCGGGCCCAGGTCACCACTACCTGTTTTACCCCTAGGCGCACCAAACACCCAGCCTGGACTCCCCGTCCCCGTCTTTCGCTCGTCCCCGCCCCCAAGCCGGCCAATGCACTCTCAGGCTCCTCCCGCCCCTCCCGCCCCAACCCGACCCCCGGCACGGCTGTGTGTGACGCGGAGCTCCCTCCCCAACTCCCACTCAGGTGCAAGGGGTCGGGAAAGAACAACCTCACCAGCTCGGCCGAAAAATAAAAGAGCACGGTCACGGTGCAGAACCGCCACTCCAAGAAGTGCGCCTGCGCACGCGGCCGCCGGGAACTACATTTCCCAGCATCTTCTGCAAAGGCCACCGCGAGCTGCGGCTCCTGCGGGCTCCTTGGCTGTCTCCCAGTTCTCTGCGAGTTACAAACATGCATGGCTTTCCGTGGTTGTTTAAATGAAAAGAAGAAATAAGCGGAGAAAAAAGCGCTTCTTATTTTACCATAAGCAACTATTAATCCAAAGAGATGCCAAGTTTTCGTTTACAAACTTTTTACCTCCGACAGAAGAATAATACCTACAAATGACATTAATCGATGATTTGTAAATATCCCGTTATTTAACAGATAAGCAAAAAAGAACGAAACAACTCTGATTGAATTTCATTACAGAGATAATTACCAGTAACGCAGTGATTGATACTTTCTAGCATTCTAAAAACAATTTGACGTTATCGCCAGATTCTTTGTTATGGGGGAGAGAGAGAGGGAGAGAGAGAGAGAGAGA
>RJWJ010043722.1:0-12483 GCA_004363605.1 Indri indri | reverse complement strand
GGGCTTCCCATGTCGTCTCTTTTAATTATGAGATTCAATTCTACAGTGCTGGCTTTTTGGAGCACCTGGGGTCTCTGGTATATGTGTTAATAAGTTAACATTTGGGGGGTTTAAAAATTTTGTTTTGTTCTGAAAAACCAACATAGCTGGAAACATTTTCTAAATGAACTAATTCACTTTGCACATATTCATGTTTTTTAAAAAATTACAAATATATGGTGTGAATACTTGCACATTAAAAGAAATCAGACAATATAGGAGCATGTAGAATAGAGTAAAGGTCTCTCCTTACCCTCTTCTTCCTATCTCACCGTCACTGTGACCACTCTTAACAGTTTCATGTGTGTCTTTCCAAATGCTTTCCCTATGTATATATGTATGTCAATATAAATGAGACACTGCATTGAATATTATCATGTGATTTGTTTTTTCCACTTAATATATCTTGGTGATCTTTACAGTACGTATAGATCAGCCTCATCCTTTTAATGTTTGCAATGGTATTCCACAGTGAGGACATCTTGCAAATGTGTTCAGTCTCTTCTCTATTGAAGGACATTTAGATTGCTCCCTTTTTTTCTGTCACAAAAAAATTTTAAATAACATCCTTATGAATATATTTTGAGCATATGTAGGAATATTTCTGGAGGATGTGTTCCTAGAAGTAAAGTGGATTGTTTAAAAGATGTAAAATTGAAAAGTTGGTAGGTACTACCAATTGCTCTCAAAACAGACTGTACCAGACTACACTCGACAGCTTTCAAGAGGGCACTGCGTGTATTCTCACCATCACTGGCCATTGTCCATCTTCACAGTTTTTACAATGGGATGGGCAGAAAGTACCTTGTTATTTTAATTTATATTTTAAAAATTTATATTTTAATTTATATTACTATAGAGATGGCGTGACTCATCATATGTTTACTAGCTATTTGCATTTCTTTTTCTCTGAATTGCTCACTAACATCCTTTGTCCATTTGAGGGGGTGTTATTTGTCTTTTCCTTAATGACTTATAAGCTCTTTTTATAGACTATGGCTATTATTCCTCTGTCACACATGCTGTAAAGCTTTTTCCAAATTATCACATGTTTTGTAAGTTTGCTTTTAGTGTGTTTTGCTGTACAGAGAATTTATACTTTTATCTAATCAAATTTGTCATTTAAAAATTTACGATTACTTGACTTTGTGCCTAGTTTAGAAAGACCTCGGCATTTCACTAAAATTCAGGAAACCAGTTAGAAAAAAATTTGCGATAGTAACTTCTGTTTCAGTTCAGCATTTAAGCCTGGATGCTTAAAACGCTGAGTTGTATTGCCTGTTCTCCTCCTAGCTTTTAGTCGTTAGTTCTTTCTTTCTACTGGCATTAAAAAAAAAAAAAAAGAAAAGAAAAAGAAAGGAATACAGTTGTCCCTCGGTATCTTCAGGGAGTTGGTTCCAGGACCACCTGTGGATCCCAGAATTTGCGGGTAAGAAAAGTTGGCCCTCCATAGGACACACTTTCGCATCCTGGGTTTGATCCATATTTGGTTGCAGATGCAGAATCGCCAATATGAAGGACTGATTGTATTTATTGAAAAAAAAAATATGTGTCTAAGTGGACCCGCACAGTTCAAACCCATGTTGTTCAGAGGTCAACTATACATATGTGTGTGTGTGTCTGTGTGTGTATATACACACACACATATATATATTTTAAAATTCATCATCTATTGCATTTGGCAACAGATTTCATCATTATCAACATTTGCAAGGGCGTCTTCTGATTTGCAAATCAGAAAACTAAACTTGGGGATAAGCTGTGTCTTTTTGCTTCTTGCAGGTGTTTTTGTTTTGCCTCATTTTGGTTCTGGATGCCTGATGTGTACTTAGGTTCAGATATCATGAGTGGGTGAGACAGAGAAAGAATGTTATCACTTTCTTCTTTACAAGCATATTTTCTACCCTTTTATGGGGAGGCAGCTTTTTTTGGTCTTTTTGCCTTTGCCTTTTTCTTTTTGAAATTGCTTCTCTCTTTTATGTATCTCTAAGGCTGTCATTACCCTCTCTTGGACCCATAACTTCTCACTCAGAAGCAACACTATAATTTCCACAGCCCATCTGGGTTTGTCCTCTAATAGGCACTTGGTCTCCTCCATCTCAATGGATGTGGAAGGCAGAATAATGGCCCCCAACGATGTCGACATCCTAATTCCTAGAACCTGTGAGTATGCTATGTTACATGGCAAAGAGGAATTAAGGTTTCACTCAAACCACAATTTCCAGATTTTTTCCTGACTCTAAGCAACACTCTGTTCTACAGAAAGCAGCTACTCACGCTTTAGAAATGTGCCTGCTGAACATCCGATTGGCTTTAGGCTCACAGATTCCTATAACTTGCATATTCTGGTGGTAATTAGTCTTCCTATAATTATTCTCGAATCTAGTCTACAATTTTGGTTTGGTCGCCCTTCATGACAAAGAAAACAGCTGTAGTCTGGGCCGGTTACCCTGAATTCCACAAAAGCTTGCCTCTTTCCTAATTCTTTACCACTTGCTTTCTTTTTGACTCCAGTAAGAGGTTTGAATCTGACCAGATTCATTGGGAAAAACATGGATCTGGAATCAGGAAAACTTCAGTGTCTGTGGCTTAATCTAGTTGGTCTCTCAATCACCGAGGGCTTCAGCTTCTTCATCTCTGAAGCGGGGATATTGCCAATCTTGTCAAAATTGTCATAAATCATCTAACACGGTTCCTAGCCCACAGGAGACACAAAACAAATACTGTTTTCTGTCCATCACTCATTTTTCTGACATGTAACATGGATATAATAATGAGACATATCTTGCCAGGTTGTTTTGAACATTAAATAGGATAATAAAGATTTTTTAGAAAGAAATGCGACACAAAGGTCATTCTTCAGAAGCAAGCTTGGTTCCTTTTGGGGTCATGCTGCACTTCTACCACTAGATGGCGGCATCAACACAGCCAGCGGGCTAAGACGGCTGCGTCCAAGGGCGGAAAGGGAATCCCCACTTCATTTTCTTCTCTCTGGATGTCACAAGTTTAGCAACAATGATCACAGATGTACCAAATACGTTTTCGTTTTTGCTGTAAATCATTTATTACTGTCGGAGCTTTTCTCAGGCAATAGACTGCCCAGAGGAATGGTTGGAAGTGGGGCCTGGAAGCCAGAGTTGTCTTTTTGAAACACAAACTTGACCACGTCCTTCCAATGCTTAGAACCTTTTGTGGTTTGCTGTCATCTGCGTGAGTATATATAAAATAAGTCACTCAGGTTGAGAGCGAGAGGCCCCTAGTCCTACCCCTGAAGCACCACGGGGAAGCCCTGGAGCTCCATGAAACGAGGCCCAAGAACCAGGGCAGGACGAAGCTTGGGGCTTTAGCATGGCGCACAGAGAACCCCCGCTGCCTGCCGCCTGCCTGTTACTCCTGCCCATTTCCGGCCACTTACGGCTTCGCACTTGATTCTCAGCGTCTACGACCTGCTGAGTCCTTCAGACTCAACATCCTGTTTCCTGCCTCCACGCCTTTGCTGGTGCCGCCCCCTCTGCTTGGAACCTCCTCTCCCCTAACTCTCACTCATCTGTTGAGACTTGGTTTGGGTTTTTGCTTCTCCAGGAATTCTTCTTTGACCGTCTCTATGTGGTTTTCTAATAGTTCATCTATGTGTCTGTGTCCCCCACTAGTCTATGAGATTTCTGAGTACAGGGAAACTGTCTTGCTCATGTCTATCTTGTAGAGGGCTAGCAAATGAAAGAACTCAATGGGTTTTTGATAAACGGATGATGAGGGGAGAGAAGGGCATTCCAGGTAGATGAGATGGCAGAAGATGAAGCGTTTGAAGTGGGAGGGGAAAAATGAGTGTTTTGAATCTAGGAGTAAGGGGAGTTCTTCCCAGACTCCAGGCTGAGCCCCCCAGGAGACCAGGGTGAGCCTTCTCTACTAGCGGCAGCGCTCAGAAGAGGTCTCCTGACAGTGGAGGATTGGAACTCCCTCATCCGTACAGCAGCTCTAAGAGAAGCCCCAGCAGTGGCTTGCTTCCGTTAATAAGAATCATTTTGTCTGTGCCCTTCAAGGCCTAGGGTTGGAGGATCTAAAACTGCTCAGGCTGCCCCTAAACGCAAAGGTCCTGCCGGGGCTGACCTCTGCCAGAGGGCCAGAGGGCAGAGGGGGATATTGGACTAGGAGGGAAACCACTTGAATTTTTAAAAAATTGCTTCTTACTTCATTTTCCTTCTGAGCGGGTCCCCAGGCATCCAAACAATGCCTCTCCAGGCAGCCTGGGAGGACTGTCATAAAATGCAACTGAAATCCGTATCTATGGAAACAGGCTGGCTCCTTGTTTCCTTTCGCCTCTCTCCCTCCCTCCCTCTGTGTTGGCCAGGACGGGGCTGGACTCCAGGCTCTGCAACCTGATGTAAGGGCTGCCTCCACCATGCCCTCACTACCCTCTGGAGTCTACTTTCCTTTTACCTCCTCTTACCAGAGGCAGAGGTGCTGAGAGAGGGTGACCTCGGTGTGGTCGCAAAGCCTCAGACTACCCCAGGGAAAGCAGGCAGTGAAGCTCAGTGGGGCCAGCACTGGCCTGGGCACCAGGCGCTCGATGCCCCTCTCCTGGCTTTTGCACTCAAGGCCCAGAGCTTTACCCAGTCAACACAGTTCTTGCCCTGTCTCTTCCACCCACCCTAGGCTTGGCTGTGATTCTCTGGTCCTTTCTTTCCTTTGCCCGAAAAGGTGATTCATTATTCCTTAGGGGTACATATAAGATAGTGTTTGATTTCAGAGGTTTGTTTGTTTATTTATTTATTTTGGGGGATTTAAGACAAATGAAAATTGATCTGCTTCACCTTGGCAGAATTGACCAAAACGGAAACAAAGACATTGGAACTCTCTTTTCCTCTCCAGCCCTGATCTGCTGACTTACTAAACCAGGATTTTTCTTACAGGGAACACCTGTCTTCAAAAAACATTGCAGAGAGCTGTAGCTTACCTGTGGGAACATTGGCTGGGAGGGGAGATGGAAGAGGGTGATGCCGTTTGAAGACCTCACCATTCTGGTAAAACATGAGTCATTGAACAGCCAGAGGTTCTGAGGAACTCATTTCCACTCAATGTGCTCCTGCCTCCACAGTCCAGGAAAGCTTCCAGAACACCACGGGGATTGGCCTTGCACCGCTAGGGGGTGATGCCGTCTCTCTTTTGCTCCACCCACTGTTCAGAGCCTGCGGGCAAAGAAGAGACCAACTCCGAGTCTGCAGCGGAGAGTCCAGTCGAGTGAACCCTTTATCACACCAGAATAGTTGGGCATGGTCTAAATGGGAGGGTCTGAGATGACAGGAAATGCAACAGGGATTGACCTCGGCTTTAATTTGGGGGTACAATTTGGTGTATTGCCACATTTCCTGGGCCAGTCTTCTGGTGCCCTCCCTCTGTTTAATGATCATTATTTTGGTGGTGCTGGATGTCCCAGAGGATATCCCCCACTTTCTCCTGCACCTTCTCCTCCTACTCAAAAGTCCCTTTCATCACTGAAATATTGGCCCTGTCCCCCACAGCCCCCCAAGCCCAGATCACTAAACCTGAGAGTCTCAGGTTCTTTGCTATATCCCCCTTCCCCCCCCGAAACCTGCCCCCATTTCCTTTGGCCTGTACTATCCCACTGCATCCCTGAGTGTACCGGGGCGACATTTGATATGAAAGGGCATAGTAAATTGTAGAGTGTGTAGGTTTACATGGTGGCAAAGCAAAGCGTAAACTCCAGCAGGTGGCAGAGCTGGGATTAGAGGTACAGGAGACAAACATTCTGGGGTCCTTCTGGTTAGGGTAATGGAGAATCCATTCTAAGAGTTATGGCTGAGATTGTGTGAATTTAACTCACCAACTTGCAAATCAGAGACAGTCCCAGCTGCAGGAAGCCTCTGTTGCTAGGGGCAGGGTTGGGGGAGCTCCTGGGGCCGCAGAAGGTAGGTGGGAGGAGGCCCCCTGAGCTGTGAGTTGCCCACCCTCACGCTTGCCCTCCAAAAGCCTCCTGGTTGATCAAAATCCAGTGGTGTAGCCTGCATCAACAGGGAATCCTGGCTCCTACTCAGGAGTTCAGTTTCCCCTTGGCTTATCTACAAACCAGTAGAGTGGACACTCTAGTGGAATTTCTCTCTTAGATCCAGCAAGCACATTTTCATGTCTTCCTAAAGGATGAAGGAGTCTTACGTGGAAGACTCGGTAGTTAGAGCCCATCATTGGCTTTTGCAACATGGTTTAGTATTTTCTTTGTTCTCAGTCTTTATAATCGGGCAGCCTAGCTCTGAACCTATCACTTACCAGCTATGTGATAATTGGAAATTATCTTGTTTAAGCCTCAGTTTTTATCATCTATAGATGGAGGTGTCCGTTATGGGGATTTAATGAGATAAGCTATGTAAAGTACTTGGCCCAATGGCTGGCACATAACTGGCTGCTGTAATTATCTTGAAATGCATTAGAGTGTAATGGCTAAACCAGCTGATTCAAATCTAGACTCTACCACTTACTGACTGTGTGATCTCAGGAAAACCATTTGATCTCTGTGCCTCAGTTTCCTCATCTATAAAATGCAGTTTAATAATAGCACCTATGTTATAGGGTACTTGTTAGGAATGAATGGCTAATGCATATAGAGCACTGAAAACAGTTCTTGGCACATGGTAAGTACCCAAAGCCTTGCTAGCTTGTGGAGCTGTGGCTTGGATTACTCAAAAATGATCTGCATTTGGGTCTGGAATGTTATGATGTGTGTTTTAGCGGGAGAGTTATTTTCTCATATGACTTAGTTTGCACTAAGTAAATCTGTATTTTTATTTGTACAACCTGTTAATGCTGGGGCCAGGGGCTCAGAACATGGACCAGGGAGACTTGTTAGAGATGCAAGATGTGTCGCAGGGAGTCCGAAAAACGGATCACTATGAGGCACTTGTATGGCATCTTTTCACCAGTGGTCCTGTGTAGTTTATCTTTTACTACATACCAATTTAGAGAAAAAGATTTTATTGTCACACCAGTTTTGCAGGTAGAGAAATAGGTGAAAGAGACAGATTACATGCTCTGCCCAAAGGTCACAAAGGCAGGATATAACCACATGCCAATTGCATTTAAAAATAAAAATTAATCAAAGCAGCCTTTGGCTCTGCCTGACAGTACAGGTCATAGACAGTGTGTTTGATATGTCATTCAACGGTGTTGGCAGCCTTAGGCACAGCTGCAGTGAATCTGGGGTAACACCAGGAATAGAGCACATCTCAGGGCTTCTATCACACCTCCCTGATTATTTATATAATTTTTAGAGTCTCCAACAAGAAAATTTTAAGAAGAAAAAAGAAAAAGCAAGTAGGAACCAGGAAACAGCAATTTAGAAAAATCTGAAATTTTCCTAAAATTTTCAAAATATGTATTATGAGTTCCAGGTCCTGGGCCACTTTGATAAGCCAGTCTTTAAATCATATCACTGTCTTCTAGGAGGAGAATCTTGAAGAATAAAAAGATCAGCATGAGGATGATATGCTATCAATCTTTCTAAAGAATTGAGAAGAATTAATTCGGAGAAACAACCCATTAGGGTTGACAACTGTTTAAGTAAAATTGATGATATGAAATTGGGAAGAAAATACTCTGCTGACTTCTTATATGGGATGATGATTCATCAGCAACGAGGGTTAGGGGTGTCTGTGGTCCTTTTCTGATTATCTGTGAAGCAGTAGCCTGGGTCACCCAAAAAGATATTTACTTTAGACTCTGGGAAATGTCATGATATTTGTTTTAGCAGTAGATTAATTTTCCAACTAAATCTATTAACTCGAGTAAAAATATTTTATTAGAGAGTGATGGGCATATGAGTGCTGTAACTTCTTTTCATTCAACAAACATTTGTTGAGTACCTACTCTGTGCCAGGCACTGGACTAGAAGCTGGAAATACAATGCTAAACTGTTAATAGTTAGACATGGTCCCTGTCCTCCTGGAGATAGACACTGAAGAAATAATAAACACGAGTCATCATTATCATTTAATTAATATGGTCACAATGAAAGAGACATACAGAGTGCTAAACATGCATGTAATGAGGACTTGGCCTTGCCCAGGGAATTAGAAATTTGAAAGCCCTTTGAAAACTGTAAAGTGCTAACTATGAGATCTTACAAGCCCCTCCTCCAGGCTTTGTCTGATTCGTGGTTGGTGTCTGAATGGGCATGAGACCACTCATGCATAAAGCCTGCGGTGCTATTTCTGCCTGAAATTTTTGTCTCGAAGGTGGCCAATTTCCTCCTCCAAACTCTGCCTGTTGAGTGGGAAAGGCCCCAGGAGTGGGTGGGAATAGATTGAAAAATGGTTCTATCAGTTATTGGAGCAGAGTAATGGCTATTAATTCATTCTATTAATTCATCATCTATTTTGCTTGGAAATCTGGAAAAAAAAATAAGAGAGCACAGCTTCTTCATCAAAGCTATGAACAGGAAGGCGTGCTCCTGTCCATCACTCACTCTGTCAGGGCTGACAAAATGCATCCCGTGTTAACTAACCAATTAGAGCCTAGAGTTAGACATATGTGGATGTGAACACCAACATTATTATGAAAATTGAAGTGCCTGTTTTTTAATAGTTAGCATTTATTAAATATATATTATATGGCTGGCACCTTTACATACCTCATTTCATTTAATCATCATGTAAGGCCTATAAAGTGGCTCTTTTATTCCCGTTTTACAGATGGGGGAATGGAGTTAAATATATTAATCCACTTGTTCAAGGTCATAGTGCTAAGAATTGGTAGAATCGGGATTTATACCCAGGACCACTTGGAGTTCAAAGCCTGTGTTTTTTCTATTATGTGGTACATGGCCTTTGGAGAGTGTAGAGATAGAGACAGCAGCCAGAGTTCAAGACTCTGGTGACATTATTCACTTTCTCTTACAAAGAAACAGGGAGTGGAGGAAAGAGTCTACAACTGAGCTTTAAACTGGGATTGGTGGAAGTAGATCTTGTATCATTTTAAGTTCAACATCTTTTATTGGGTGGGCCCCGAAAAGAAAGGCCAGGAAATATGATGTCTGCTCTGAGATGGACGTGGAAGACCCTGTACTGTCACAGGCCCATTAAAGTTAGAGATAAAATATAATTGGTCAGGGGAGGGCTTGGATAAAAGAAACTGAGACACGTAACTGGTGAATATGAAAGTGCATAAAAGCGACCAAGGCCCAGAAGGTCATAGAGAGAAGGAATACATAGCTCATTGCCAAGCTGGAGTTATTTCTGTTTAGAGGGACACCAAAGTCCTTCTCTAGACTTCTCCCTTAATCTTGGTAATATGAAACTCTGGGGGTCATTTCTACTAACTCCATCCCCTTTATGGCTGCCTGTATAATTAGAGACAACCTTTTAAGGAAGAGAGCCCTGGCAGATATGTCTCATGGTTTATGCATAACCCAGTTCCTTTCATGTTTCCTGTTGTAAATTTATGCCTGTAAATTGCATTTTTGAGACCTTATTGTAACCATTCCTAGGGTTGGGAAATTTGCTTATAACCAGAGCAGTAGGCTGCCGTTCAGTTAACTGCAAAGTATAATAGGTTGGAAGAAAAGGCAGTGGAAGAACTGAGCAGTGACAGAAAGGTAAGGACATTGAGAAGATAAGTGTCCAGGGATTTGTGGTCTCCTATCTTCCTTCATCTTGTACTGTCCATGAGAGATTGTATTAGTCAGGGTTCTCCAGAGAAACAGAACCAATAGGATATTTATAGACATATAAGAGGAGATTTATTATGGGAATTGGCTCATGTGATTATACAGGTCAAGAAGTCCCATAATATGCCATCTGCAAGCTAGGGAACTGGAAGGCTGGTGGTGTAATTCAGTTCAAGTCTGCAGGCCTGAGAACCAGGGGAAGTCCTGGTGCAAAGCTGAAAGCCTGAGAACTGGCGGGGTGGAAGGATTGGTTTTGGGGGCTGGAGATGGGTGTTGGTGCAAATCCTGGAGTCCACAGGCCCAAGACCAGGAGCTCTGATATCCCAGGGCAGGAGAAGATGGATGTCTCAGCTCAAGAAGAAAGAGAATTCACGCTTTCTCTTCCTTTTTGTTATATTTGGACTCTCAATGGATTAGATTATGCCCACCCCAATGTGGGCATCATCATCTTTATTCAGTCTATTGATTTAAATGCCAATCTCTTCCCAAAACACCCTCAGGAAAACACCCAGAAATCATGTTTTATCAGTTAACTGATCATCCCTTAGCCCGATCAAGTCGACACATAAAATTAGCCATCACAAAGATCAACCTTGGATAGCCTTCTCTGCCGGGTAGTCCTCTCTAGCTGCCTTATAAAATGTTAAACTTCCAGCTGTATGATTTTTCCTACTACCATTTCTTCTATTCTTAGAAACAAAAAAGCTTTGGTCCTAAAGGAATCTTTTATTCCCCCTCATGTGAGTTTTAAGTTTAAGGATTTTTATAACATTCTTACACTGACTGGTCTTTTTTTCCATTGGCATAATCAAATGGAGTTCATGTTTATATCTGCTTAAGAGTTAATTAGCTTAGTTTAAGATTAGATTTTATGTGGCTCTAACTTTAACTCAAGAAAACTGAAATAATAACCACAATAATGACAACACTGAATAGACTCAATGAAAGAAAATTTTACTGCAATAAGGAATGGTGGTTGATGCATTTATGGTATTAATATTTGCTTCAACACATTCATTTTTTGGTCCAACAAGATATAAAACCCATCATTTGAAATCCTGTTTAAAACCTGAAAGTGTTTGCAATGAAGATGATCACTCTGGTTTCTTGAAAAGCACACAAAAAAGAAAAACAGTTAACGATCTTCTTCCTTGGTTGGGATGACCCTATTTGGTTCATACCACTATTCTGGATTTTATTAAATTGCATGATAATTATTGGTTAACTTGGCTGGTTCCTTCAATAAAATGTGCATTCCTTGAGGGCATATTAATTAAAGTTAATATTAATAACATTTTGCCTATCCTTGATTAAGTAGTGTCCAAAAATTCAATAATAAAAACAAGGGATCAAATTAATTAGGTTAATGAAGTAACTGGGGCCAGCTGCACAGCTACCCAGCCAGGAACTCCCATCTAAATTCATCACCACCTGGATGTGTTTTGGCAACTCCCAAGGGCAGTTATCTCTTCAAGCTTAAATATCGATGCCAATGCTTCTAGGTCCTGTTGTTGGGATTTCAAGGGCAAGAGTAAAAATTCTAGAAACCTCCTGGTTAGTGGCACCCATTCGTTGGCCCAATTCAAGTAGTAGGTAGGAACAGACGAATATTAGGAATGCTAGGATTTACCTTCCACTTCCTTGCTTCCAAAGGCAAATTTATCTACCAATTCCCCTATTTTTCCCATCCTGCCTTCTCCTTTTTTCCTTATTCCTTCTCTTTCCTCAAATAATAAGAAATTTGGTCCACTACATTTGAAAATGGGGGCTGGGTGGAAGATGGAAGCCAATATCAAAATGTCTTATATTCTAGTACATTGTTATTTCAGGAGTTTGACTGTGTTGGGTACTCAAAAAGTATTTGTTGACTGAATGAATAAATATAATTTGTCTCACTGAATGTCACCAAACAATGACTTGAAGTTCTTAGAAAGCCAGACAACAAAATGTGTACATAAACCAATACAAGGGATCAACATTTGGTGCCACTAAATCTTGGGTACTTACAGTATAGGCTGGCCGGTGATGTACTAATGACATACTAGCAAGTCTAGATTTAAAAAACCGAAAGAACTGCGTGGCCTATCTGCACACCTGATTAGTCCAAATCTCATAGTCAAAACTGTGGCTAATTCTAGTCTAAAAGGAGGTTTGAATTTGGGTGAAACTGAAGGTAGCTCTGGTTTTGATTCAGGATTGGATAGTTGGTAGTGGCAAATTATCTCAATCCAATCTATGATTGAATTCATTGGAAGCTGAGATTTATTCTTTTTGAGGGCTCGCCTATTTCTAATTCATGTTTACCCCTAAGTGTAGCCTTTCATAGGTCCTAACTGAAAGCCTAAGGTATTACCAGAGCTCCTTCTCCTTAGTAAACTCAGACTCCAATTTTTACTTCTCCAATGTTTGAAGCTGTCAACATCTCTGTTCAGCTTCCCAGACTCACAGATAATACTTAAGAATCCACAAATGTTTCTACAAGATTGAAGCTGAATGTTGTGTTCACCTCTCCCTTGTCACAGATCTTTGTCCTCAACTCCTTGCTGCCCTGGTAGCTTTCAGAACCCTTGAATTAATGTTTTCCTTTCAAATATTTCATCCAGATTGTCTAGCTGTCCTTGGAAGAAGAATTGTTCTGTACAAACTGGTCCACCACAGTTGGAAGTCTCAAACTTCAAACATGAATTTTCCAGATAGTTCTCATATAGTCAGCAGGTACTGAACTCAGCAGTAAAAGATCGTACTGTACTTGGCTTATAATGCTCATGTTG
>RJWJ010043721.1:0-12471 GCA_004363605.1 Indri indri | reverse complement strand
ATCTTTCAGGCAGAAAATACCTTCCGTCCTGTGGTATTAAGGGCTTTCCATGATAGAGAGCATGGCCTCACGGCCAGTGTCTAGGCAGGAAATCAGAGAACTTTGGTTCGCTCCCTCCCGGATCCCCAAATAGCCATAGGACTGGAGGCAAGAATGAAGGGTGCTGGACTCCACATTGTGGCAAATGCCTCCTTTGGCTGCTTGTTGAAACCTCAGATCCATTAACAAGGGAACTTGCCATTTTATTTTACTCTTAAACGCCCAGAGAGAAGTAACGGCTTAAGTTCATACTTAAGTGTAAATGTCCATGACCACATTCTTGTCAGAGAGCAGATCTCAAAGGCAAGGAGAAGGACGGGGTGTCTGGGGCTGAGACACACCAGGGCACTGGCTTTGTTAAAGTCATGGGTCTGGAACATACTTCCCTTGCAACAAGGTTTCTAGCCACTTTGAGTTTCATTATTTTCATCTACAAAATGAAAGAATAAAAATAAAAATAGCTCTTGGACTTGTTGTAAGGATTAAATACAATTATTCTTGTAAAGAGCTCACTATATAATAGATGCTCAATATTTATTCCCTTCCATATGCAGACACACTTGATATAGCTGAAATCATAGTGTTTATATTATTATAATATGTTAACTTTCTAAAATAAGCACCTTCCTTGAATCTGCAGTCTCTCTTTTCATCATTGTTAGTGGCTGCCCCACAATGGGTATGGTAATTTGCTAAATTTATGATTGTTAGTTATATTGGTTGTCTCCAAAAGCTGCAGTCCTTTCTGTGGGTCTTGGAGGCTCCATTGAGGGGGAAATTAGACTTTGTGTGGGTTCATAACAGAAAACGCCACTTCAGTTTCTTTTGGAACACTGGAACGAGAGATGATCTCAGATGGCATGGCAGCATTTCACACGGGCCAGCGCCGTGTCCTGGGCAGGGACAGCCGGCAAAGTCCAGAATGGCGTGTAAAACGTCATTCTCCGCCTTTTGGGCCCCATGTCCATTGTGTGTTCTTGCACCAGGACTGCGAAACTGTGCATGTGTGAGTCCTGCCTGCAGAAGCCAGCAGCATGGCCTGCGCTCTATTTAGAGCCGTCTGGCTGACAGTGCTGAATTCCTCCCTCCGACCATGCTCATGGCTGCCTCAGCCCCAGGCTGTGCTTTCCCCGACGGGGCTCTAAGGCTTTCAGCCGAAAGTTGCACTTGAGCCTCCAGAGTCATTTCAATCTGCAAGGGGTGGAGGTCCTCACTGGCAGTAAATCAGCTCTCATCTCCCCACATAGCTGTGTAAAAACCAGTCTTACCAGAGCAAAGTGCACTGTGCTGGGACGCAGGCATGCCGTGATGAACAGAAAGAAGATCAGATAAGAGCTTTGGTATTTGCACCCCAGGAGATGCCTCTCCGGAGCATTTTAAGTTTTAACGCTTATCTCAGTTTATTTATTTCAAATTCTGTAAGGCTCCTTCTTCAAGGAACACCTTGCATTGTCTTTCTGCCACATATCTGCTTTTCTGGCTTAGGAAATGAGAATTAGCTTTTAACGCAGGAGACACTGGACAGACATTGCCACATTGAAGCCTTCTCTCGGCTTGATGCAGTGGGCTGGTTTTGTTATTCCCATTTTGCAGATGAGGAATCCGGCTCTGAGAGGATGAATGCTTTGCCTGAGTTCCCAAAGCTATAAAGCACTGATGCTGATGGTGGGGTTCAGTTCTGCTTATTCCAAGCCTTGGAGGTGGCAGAGTCCCTTGGCTTCAGGGGCAAGGACACAGCTTGTTCAGGGTCTCGGAAGGGGTCATTTGGGACCCAGCCCTGGTCCCAATGAGAGCCTGAAGTTGGGGCCCGGAGTCTCTTGGGAACCCCCTTGTGTTTCCACCAGTGTCTAGCCACTCGCCCATCCCGATCCTGACTGCTCCATCCAGAGTGTGAAGGTCATAAGACCTTTTTCTGCTTTTCAGTGTTGAGTGTTCTGCTCCTTAAGTGCAAATTGGGGACATCCAGAGACTTTTATGTCAGACCATTCTAGCCTCACCGTGAGTCTAGACTTCCAAGGCTGCTTTCAGCCTCAGGTTTGCCAGCTCAGATAAAGGATATGATGTTCTTTCCTTGCAAAGCTTTAGAAAGCACTGATGCCAAGGCCCTGTCCAGACCAATTACACCAGGATTTCTATTATAGGAGTGTGGCCTTAGCATCTGACTTTCTGAAAAACCCACCTGGTGATTCTGCTGTGCAGCTGGGATGGAGAGCCTTTATTTTAATCTCTGAAGGAAAGAGATTTCCAGCACCTGGGTGGACACAGGAGCAGAAGTGGGAAGGGGCTGCACGAGCCCAGTAGAGACAGAGAGTTTTACGTGTTTATTCATTCAGGACCTGGTGCGTTCCAAGCACTGTGCTGGATACTGGGCCCTGGAGACATCTAAGACACCCCCCTTCACAGTCTGACGGGGGAGACAGACACACAGAGAGCGAGCTGTGGTTCAGCTCAGACCAGGGTACCTGTTCGTGGTTTGCAGACCTCCCTGTGCATCCAATCACCCAAGGAGCTTGTTATACATGCAGAAGCCATTTGGCTAACACACTTACTCAATGTGGGTCTACCCTCCTGCTAATCAAGCAAAACCAAACCCCAAGCCTTTCTTGTAATCCATACAATAATGGAAAGGAAAAGTATGTTCTTTAAAATAAAAACATAAAGATACATTGCTTGCAGCACCAGCTGCTTGAGGAAGGCCTGTTCTTTGAGATTTCTCCTCATTCATGCAAGAAAGAGCGGGTGGTGAGAGGGAACAGAGGCCTGAACCCCATTGTATGAAATCTGATTTAGGCATCTTGTGCTGGGCACAGGCGCCTGCTGATTATACCACAGTAGAGGTGTAAAGAGAGGGCTCTGGGGGAACTCCGGGAAGAAGCAGTTAATTCCGAATGGAGACGTTGAAGAAGGTTATGCAGTCGAGGTGATATCTGGGACTGGCCCTTCTCCATTCCGCCACGCGCGCTTCTGCGTGGCACGCAGACCATTTTGCAGGGTGTGTTGGTGCTTCTCCTTTGAGAAGGTGCACTCCAGCAATGCCTGCCCACCTTCCCGCACCTCACTATTCCTTGCCCCACTCCTCCCACTCCAGTATGTGTCTCTGTGCCTTGCAGGTGCTCTTCCCCTGTCTGTAACACCCTTCCCACTTTTCCTCAATGGATTAACTCTCCTTCTTTGTTCAAACTCGGGCCAGGCCCCTTCTTTGGCAAGAAGATTTTGCTATATCTGAGACTTGCACTTTAAGAAACATAAGTTTGGTACTCACTGTTCCACCGTGTCTTTCGAAGAGAAAAATGTATTAAGGATGGACAGAATTTGACAGGGGGAAGAGGGAGAGAAATGCTGGGAAATAACATAGCAAGTTCTATTGATGTATCAGTTTCTATTTATGTATTTATTTTGAGTGGGATTGCTCAACCAGATATTTGATCAGTTTTGTAAAGATTACAACTGTTTCCAACAAACCTTTTTTGTCTAAAGAGATTTTTGGAGCAAGAGAAGAATAAATGTGCAATATCCTCTCCTGTAGTTCAGGATGGCACTCCAGACCTGGCAAGCAGATTCCAGGCCCATCTGTTCGATTTGCTTCTAGCAGTGACATGAACTTTATGTTTATCTCAGTTCTTTTCCTGTCTTCTCTTGGGCATGTGGCTAAGACCTGACACTTGGGGGATCCTCTCCTTAAACAGCAGGGACAACCGCACCTTTCTGTTTATGGACTTGAAATCCACTGTTTCACCCTAGCTCTTGAAAAGGAAAGTATCACCAACAGTAAATTCTACATACCCAGATGTCTGTAGAATTTACTAGTATCTATTGGTGATGCACTTTGATTTCGGTTGGGTGTTTTTGACACAGATGCCCTTTCCTTGGGAAGGCTGGGAGCTCATATCCAGGAGCTGGGAAGAAAATGAAGGTTAAGGTGATATCATTAGGTTGTTTCTTTTTAAAAAATAATTATATCTGATTACAAAAGGTCTACCTATTTATTGCAGCAAATTTGGAACATATGAAAAATTCATAAAGAAGAAACAAAAATCATCCATCCTCTTACTATCTGGAAATAATCACTGTTAATGTTTTGGTACCTAGCCTCCTCTGGTTTTTTTTCTTTTTTCCTGCACATATATTTTTATGGAGATCATATCATATATCTTATTTTATAATCTTCTTCTTGATTTAACAGTTTATCACGAACACTTTCCCACGTCATTAAAAGTTCTTCCACCTTACCAACATCAATTTAAATGGCTGTGTAATATTAAATTGAACGGATGTACCATATTATCTAAACGTTGGACATTGATGATTTTTTTAAGTTATTTATAGCTGGAACTCATAGATGGGCTTCAGATTGACATTCACGAATCCTCTGTAATTGCATGCAAATGTCATGTGCATTTGATTTTTACGGGGAGAAGGACCATGGCTTTCTATCAGATACTCAAAGGCTTAACTGCCGAAGGGTCAAAAATGGGGCCAACTTAAGCAGAAATTTTCTTAAGTTAAATTCTTAGAAGAGGAATTGCTGGGTCTAGATGATCTGTACATTTTTGAGGCTTTTGAAGGTATTGCTTTCCCGGCGGGGTGTGGTGGTTTACACTACCACCAGTAGGAGTTAAAGGTGCTTGTTTTTGATGGTGACAGTGAGTGTGACGAGAGGGCAAATCCTGATGAGGCACCAGACTGGGGTTGGAGGACCGTCTGGAGCCCTGGTTATATTTGTTTACCCCAGTTTCCTGGGTCTTATTCATCTCTGAGCCCCAACACTGAGCACACATTTTCAGAGAATGAGAAAATGAATGATTTCTGCCTGGGAGAAATAAAGGGAAACGATTTTCACCATTAGGCATTTTAAAGTATAAACCAATCAGGTCTGTTAGCTGGTAGGTGCACAGATTGATGCCGCAGCCTGAGCGCTCCTGGTGGGCAGGTAGCCCTCCTGGTGAGCAGGTGGCCCTCCTGGTGGGAGGCCATTCACCGCTCTCTATAGGAGCCTGATAGCCACTTCCTACGTCTCTCATATCTTTTCTCTCCCTCTGTGCCTTTTGGTATATAACAACTCCTACCCCTGACTCACTTTCCTGAGACCTGCTTCCAGCCTTTATCTGTGTGATTCTCCGAGCTTTAAAAAAAAAAAGCAAATGTTTTCAGAATGAGAAGCTGTGAGTCTTCAGCTGCTATGAAAGAGAATTTCCCAGGAGCCACAGTCATTTTAATCTATTTGTTACAAAAAGAAAAACCCCACCATCCTTTTAAAACATAATACCACATTCTGCTCTTTACAGTTGGTTCATGTTGGCTGTCTCTGAAAGCCAAAAGTAAGTGTGACGGCCTTCCTGAGGCATCCCTGCCCACCTTAGTCCACGGTGAGTGACATACGGCATGTTGGTGAATAGCACAGGTTCAAATCCCAGCTCTACTACTTACTAGCTGTGTGAGCATAAGAAAGTTATTTAAAGTTTCTCTATGCCTCAGTTTCTTATCTGAAAAAATGGAGATGATGTCAGAACCTCACAGGGTTGAAATGAGGAGTAAATGAATCGCAGTGTTTTAAAACGGCACTTGTCACAAGTCATTCAGTATCAGGCATCGTCATTATTTTGACCTCTAGACCAGTGGTTCTCAAACATGAGTGTGCATTGGAATCGTGTGGAAGGCTTGTTAAAAAACAGATTGCTGGGCTCTGCCGCTGAGCTTCTGATTCAGAAGGAGTGGGGAGCAAGAATTGACCTTTCTAACAAGGTCCCCAGTGATGCTGGCGGTCCAGGGACCACACTTGGAGAACCTCTGCTCTCGTGTGCCTTCCAAATCTGACTGTCTGTAATCCTCAATACTCCTTGCGAGCACAATAGGGTCTTGTTGTCTGCTGCGTACTCAGCACTTAGCACAATGCCTGACCCATGGTAGGTGTAGCAGGCTGAAAAGGTCCCCCAAAGATATCAGTTCCTAATCCCTGCAACTTGTAAATGTTATCTTATGCAAAAAAAGGGTCTTTGCAGATGTGATTAAATTAAGGATCTTGAGATGAGAGCATAATCCTGAGTTATCTGGGTGGCCCCTAAGTGCAATCACAAGTGTCTTTATAAGAGAAAGGCAGAGAGCGATCACACACACACACACACACACACACACACACACACACACGGCAATATGAAGACAGAGGCAGCGATGGGTGTGATGTGGCCATAAGCCAAGGAATGTTGGCATTGGCAGCCACCAGAAGCCGGAAGGAACAAGGAACAGATTTTTCCCTACAGCCTCTAGAGGGAGCATGGCCCTTATGGTACCTTCATTTCAGTCTAGTGAAACTGATTTCGGACTTCTGGCCTCCAGAACGGTGAGAGAATAAATTCTGTTGTTTTCAGCCCCTAGGTGTGTGGTAATTTGTTGCAGTGGCCACAGGAAATGAGTATCATAGATATTCAGTAAACATCAGTGAAATGAATAGGGGAGCCAGATGCAGGTATTATGATGCCCATTTAACTGATGCATAAACTGAGGGCTTGGTGTGTCTGATTTAAATGTACAGTATATGTTTACTGAAAGAGAGGCCCAAGTCTGTTGCCTCCTTAAGTTTTCTTTCTACTAGCCCAACTGCACATGAGAACAATTAAATCAGACTCCCTCGTGGTGGGGCCTGTGCTTTGTTATTGTTTAAAATGTTCATCAGCCTGGGCTGAAAGCTGGCCAGACCGGGCTGCTTCATAGAGGCTGGCAGATACTCACGCTGACAACTGATAGCTTCAGCGTGCGAGGGGCTTGGGAGTGTGCGGAGTAGCCTGTCAAATGTGACCCCCACAGCAGCCCTCTGAGCCAGGCAGCGTGGCTGCCATCATCCTTTCCCTGATGAACAGCGTGTCCTAGGAAGAATTAGATATCTTGGAGTGGCTGATCCTTGACCCAGACTGAGCCCCCTGGCTCTGTGTCCAGTGCTCCTCGGGCTACACGGCACAGTCAGGACCCTCAGCAGGGTCGTGAATACCTAACGACTGTTCACATGGATTCATTGTCAGGCCTGAGATTTTGGACACTGGAAACACGAATGTTTTATATATTGAATTACTTTAAACTTATGATGGGAGAAGAGGTAGCTAAGATTTGAGGCCAGAGAGCCTTGGCAATGTTTCTTCAGAGGGAATTTCAAATTCTTCCCCAGACCAGTTCCCGGGGCATTTTGCATCTGACTCTTTGGCTGGGCTTGGGTGACAAATGGCCCCAGATGCATGTTAGAGTGCTCACATCAGTGAACGAAGGATCTCCCTTGGGAGACAACTAGATCTGCAATGCCATTTTGCTTGTGTGACTATCAGGACAACTGGCTCTTACTTTTTACCAATAATCAGAGAAAAGCAGTTGAGCACACATTTCAGTGACTTCGGGTCTGTGGTTTTTAAGGTGAATCAACAATACGCTTCCTCCCTTCCAACTCCAGATGGACACGTAACCATAACTTCATAAATGTGACCACAAGAGATTACAGAAGGCACAGAGCAAGGAGGCTGGAGTCTCTGGTGTGGGTGTATTCTAAGACAGCCCCAGTGGGGGCCCGAAGTCTGTTTGCTCTGCCTGCTTGGCCCGGATGCCAGCTCTAATGATTCGCTCTGCCAATTGGATATTACCTAGCGATTTTTATGGAGTTAAATCTAAAGGAAATTTGAGGAGGAGATCACTTCCTCTATTTTAATTAGAGTTCTGAGACTGTTTGCCTCAAACGCGACGGCACCACCGCACATCTGTAGCAGAATGGCTTCTGGAACAGCAATAAGGCGCCATGAATTTTAACTATCTGGAGAGGGTTATTTGAAGAGCTGGGTCATGATAGCTGCCGCCGCCTGAGTGCGTGTGCGTGTGTGTGTGTGTGTGCGTGCGTGCGTGTGTGTGTGTGTGTGTGTGTGTGTCTGTGTGTGTGAGAGAGAGGGAGAGAGCACGGGTGCGCAAACATGCACACACACAGTGTACCTCATACAGATGTTTGAACAGTCCCTGGGGGACACACATTTTCTGTTGTAATAAAGGAAAACACAGTCCTCGGCTGTAACCTAGGAGACATGGGATCCCACCAGAATTGGAATCTTTAACCGCGTCTTGGCTGCTGCAGGACCAGCCCACGAGGGGTTTTTCTAGCACAGGCTTCACGTTGCCTTGTGGCTCCCGGTGGCGGCCGTGGCTGAGGAGACAGCTGCCTGCTGTTCGCTCACACATAAATCCCCGGGGAGAAATAAGAGCTAAGTGGTTGTTACGATGGGACGATGGGTTTGACTCCCATGGCTAGTCACAGAAACATTTCTGCCTCTTCCAGACCACACTTTCTCATCCCGAGACACCTTTCTGCGCCTAATCTCTGTGCGCGTTTTGGAGTCGCAGGGCTGGAAGTGGACTCAGGGGTCCCCTGCCCGTTTCCCTGCTGCTTGTCACTTCCTCATTCACACTGGCCTGGCCCAGGAGAGCTGTCCATCCCAGTGACCCCCTGGGCTGGGAGTAAATATTGTTATCTCCATTTAATCACGTGGTGCCGGAGCAAGGTAGCGCGCATTTGTTCCAGGGGAAATGACAGCGGTTTTAAGCCTAGTGACTTGGAGGTGATTTAAAACTCCTCATCTGGATTTGTTTAACACACTTCAGGTTTATTATTCGGTCTTCATACAGGAAGTTAATGAATAACGCAATCTGGCTCTGTGGCTATACAACCAAACAAGGGACCCTGGCTGGGAGGCTCACTCTCAGGACAAGTAGACCTCGATTTACACAATAGTGGCATTCCTGGGAAATTGTCTATAAATCAGATTTTTGAAATAAAAGAGTATTTAGAGGAAGATAGTAAGTTAGTCAATAAACTGATTTGTTATTATTGTTTGTTTGTTTGTTTTGTTTGCTTTTTCAGCAAAGCCAGGGTCCATCTTGGAACATGAACAATTTTCTCCTAATTGACTTTTTGTAGATTTGTTGGGATACGGCATTCCTTAGAGACAGTATGGAACCCGCGGGTGCCTCAGAGGGTGGGCGTGGCCCTTGTAGGAGGTGTTGCCTGGGTGTTGAGGAAGCCTGTGCTGCTGGATCCTGGAATGTTCGGGCTGGGAGTCCCGGCAGAGGGACCCAGCTTCTCCCTTCCCAGATGCATAACTGGAGTATACCAGTGCCCTGGAGCACAAAGGAACAAAAGAACTCACAGTCGTAACTCACCCGAGGGCCCAATTCCAGCCAAGTCTTGTCACGGCCTCCCTTTTGGCAAATTACTTTCTGAATTTGGGCTTCTTTCTTCAAGGAGAGGTGTAGTTGTATTCCAATTTACCTACCAGGAATAAAGTGAGAGACAGTTCAGTTTTTTGAGTTTCTTAGGGTAATGGACCATCTCATGTGGGGAGAGAATTTCTGAAGTCACTGGTCAGATTTTGCCCCCAGAACCAGCATCAGAGTCTGATGAATTGGGCTGGGTCAGATGGACTTTCTGGAAGGCACCCCGCCCTGTCCTACCTGGGGCAGCTGACTAGCCTGGGAGGTAGCAAGCAGTTCAGACAATTAATACTTTGCTTTTGAAAGCTGCCATGCTTCCTACTATCAAGCATAATATGGGACTGCCTTGATTTATCTTTCTATTAACGTATTCCTAATTCCCATGTATTTGCCTCCTGAATTTTAACCTAGTTGTGTGATGGGAAGAGGCAGAGAGATGGAGAATTGAAGTTAGATTCCCCTTGGATCCTGAGATACTTAAAAATTGCTGATTCTCCTCCAGCACCGAACATCATTTATAGTGCAATGTTATCATTTACTTTTCTCTAATTATTTCCAGACGCATTCTTGTAAATGCTCAGAATGCCTCTGTGGGATGTTTAAAAATTGGAAAGGGGCTTGTTTTCAGAGCTGAGCAGGTTGGGTTTGAGTCCTGGTGCCAAACGTGATCTGAGCAGTCTCAGGTAATTTACTTTTTGGAACCTCAATTTCCTCACCTCGCAGGATTCTTGTGAGGATTAAATGAGAGAAAGTGCGGAAAGTACTAAGTTTAGTGACTGGTACATGGTGGGCACTCTCTTTTCTGCTCTGGATACTCTTGTTTTATCTTTACTGAATCAGGAGAAACTGAGGCACAGAGAGCTAAAGTAACTTTCCCAAGGTAAAGCCAAGTGTTAAAACCTCAGATTCTTGTTTTAGAAGCTGTGGTCTTTCATGGTCCAGGTATGCAGAGTTGGGGTAATTTAGGCCAATAGAGGGTCCATCATGATGCAAATCAAAGGAACTGGCATATCAGACCCACCCAGGCTCTTCCATGGCTCCTGTCTTCTGGGGTGGGGAGGGTTTCTACAGTCTATCAGGGCACTTCCTGCACAGATCCAGGGCCTACCAGGAAGTAAAGAAGGAAACTGACATTTATTCAGTGTCCACATATCAGATGCCTTTACAGTAAGTTATCTTACAAGAAGCCCCCAAGATTGGAATTTTTGAGCCCATTTTACAGATAAGGTAGTTGAGATTCAGGAGTTTTAAGTGGCAAGTTGTTCATCCGCACAGAGACTGTGCAGGCAGTGGAGGAGAGAGTCCACCCAGCCCCTGGGATCCAGACACAGGTCCTCAAGGTAATTCCAGTGTACGGCTACTGCTCAGGGGTCTTGCCTCCCCTCGGATTTCAGCCTTTGAGTCTCAATAATTCTTGGGCTGTGCTTTCTTTACTGGACAAGGAGAGTGCCTATAATTTTCCTAATTAACTAGTCTATGCCCTGATCAAGCCTGTTCCTTTTTGTTTGCTCCTCAGCGGTGATGGCAAACAATTGGTCCTTACAGGCTCTGCAATGACCCTTCATGAGCGAGCTGGTTAGCACGCATTCCCCTTGGACGTGGAAGCCTTCTCTTTTCTCCTGTTCAGGAAGACTGTACTGCCAGGCAGCCTGGAGGCACAGAGCAGCTCTTACACCAGAGAAGGCCTGCAGCATCTCTGAGCTGTCCCTGATTTCTTTGTAGAGTGGTCTCTGATTTTGTGGGTGTCATGGAAAGGAACAAGAAGAATTAGAGAATCATAGTGTTTAGAGCTGGAAGAATTCTGAAACATGGTCTGATCCAACCATCTTGTTTTGTAGATAAAACTCATCCTTACAGGGCCCACACTCACCAGCACGGATGGGGAAATGGAGTCTAGAGTTCCTGCAGATTTCTTTTTAGGTGTGCTATGGGCCATAACTGCGAAGTGGAGGCAAGAATTCTTTTCTTTTCCTCACTGTGTCCTTGCATCCAGACTGAGGGATCGTTATGCCTGTTCTAGATTAATATTTAAATCAGGGAAACTAAACATTTAGTCTTTTGAAGAACAGCACTGTGGTTGTATGGCTACAGTATAAATGACATTTCTCCAAACAGCAAGCACTTCCCATCTGTCACAGCCTGGCAAGGTCAACCCATTTCACAGGTGGAGAGACTGAGGCACTCTGTCTCTTTTACAGGCAACAGCTATATGTGTTTTCCCTTTGGCTGTGGCTCCTGGTTCTGGTGGTGGCTGTTGAAGGCTTGTCAGAAACCTGAAAACCTCCTGCCGTCTCTCCACACATTCTTCCCTGCGAGAAAGAACACCCAGACAGAAGCCGCCTTTCTTCCCACAAGGATGCTGAGGCGGGTGCTAGGCGGCCACGGCTTTTGTAAACGGAAGGACTTCCGTGTTGGCAAACCTGCTTGCGCTCAGCAGACGCGCCTATAAATCTTGCTGAAAACAAATGCTTTAACTAGAGGAGGAAAGTTTAAAAGGCCCTGTGGGCATATTCTAATCACTGCTCACTAATATCAGCCAGCTCAGATTTAGAATGTGGTCGTTCCCAGTGGAGGGGGCCTGGGTAGGCACCATGTAAAATGCTGCTGGCTGTAATTAACTCTGACCTTCGCAGCCTGCCTGCGCGCTCGCTCTTAATATTAGCTTTGACTCCCAGAATGAGCCTTCCCTGTTTGTTGTTAGGATGTGTTCTTTTAAATTCTTCTCGAGCAGCCCTTCCTCAGCTCCTATTCCAGCCCCAAACACCCTGAGCCAAGGTCATCAAATGTATCAAACGAAATCAATAATCAGGTAGATTTTGCAGTCATGGAAAATTCCATTCATCTCACATGCTGACAATCCTTACGTTATTAGCTCATGCTTTACATGTACGAAGTGTTTTCATATACTTACTTGTCCCTCATTACCACCCTGTCAGGTAGGCAGTGCTGTTATTACATTTATCTAACAGATGAGAAAAAGCAAAGCTCAGAGAGGGGATGTGGCTTGTTTGGCATCCTCTGTATAATAAGTGGCTGAGCCCGGATTCAAACTTTGGTCTTTGGACTTCAACACTGTTTCTTAAATACCAGTGTCTGAGTGGACCATAGAGCTAGATTGTAATGATGAAGGTTGGGGTGGGAGGAATGAGTTTGATCTTTACTTCCTGCCAGACAAGGGGATGAGCATTCAGCAATTTCTTT
>RJWJ010043720.1:0-12478 GCA_004363605.1 Indri indri | reverse complement strand
TGTCGACGGACACTTGGGTTGCTTCTACCTCTTGGCTATTGTGAATAGTGCTGTTAGGAACGTGTGTGCTACATCATTTGTAGTGTACTGTGTTTAATGCAGAGTAGCATTTATACAATTTTTTTCTGTGCATAAAGGGTTAAATTTCATTATAAAGAACACTAGTTAAGGCCGGGCGCGGTGGCTCACGCCTGTAATCCTAGCACTCTGGGAGGCCGAGGCGGGCGGATTGTTCTGAGCTCAGGAGTTCGAGACCAGCCTGAGCAAGAGCGAGACCCCATCTCTACCAAAAATAGAAAGAAATTAATTGGACAGCTAAAAATATATGTAGAAAAAAAAAAATTAGCCGGGTATGGTGGTGCATGCCTGTAGTCCCAGCTACTCGGGAGGCTGAGACAGTAGGATTGCTTGAGCCCAGGAGTTTGAGGTTGCTGTGAGCTAGGCCGAACGCCACGGCATTCACCCCAGGCAAGAGAGTGAGACTCTGTCTCAAAAAAAAAAAAAAAAAAAGAACACTAGTTAACCATACTAGATAACTAATATATGGCTTTTTGTATGGACGAGTAAGGTACATATTTATTGGACACAAGCTATATGCCAGGCATTATTATATCTGTGATACATTCTATTATTTATTCCTTACGGTAATTCTGTGATTTACCCTTCTCTCGGAAGGGGGCTAATAGTTTTAAAAATCACCTGTGGGCCAGAATGTGTGTCTATGTACATTATCTCCATACATCAATCCTTGAGGTGGGCATTATTACCCCATTTGTTGGGTGATGGGCTAAGAGGCTCGGAGAGATGAAGTACCTTGAACAAGGTTACACAGCTAAAAGATGGCAGGGTTTTACCTGACTTCAAAGTGAAGTACATCTAGTTCAAAAGTGTGTGCTCTGCCCACCCCACACTGTCTCCTGCTGCGGGGAGTCACACTACACATCTACAACCTGAACGATATAAGAACAATATCAAAAAATGGCACTGATGTATTAATTGATAATGAGAAAAACTTCTGTAATGTCTTTGCCTTAAATAAGGGCCCTTTCAAGTTTCCTTGCAGAGACACGGCGTCGATTCAGATGAGTTTATCTGAAACGTATTGCCAAGGCTTGCCTCCTGGGGGATTTTGCAAAATAAATCTCCCTACTTCCAAAAGGGTGGTTCTTACGTGCCGATTGCCATGTTTCTGAGGGTGTCCTCCACTGCATTATTATTTTCCCCTGTTTTCCTTTCTTCCTTTCCTTTGATTGGCAGAGAGGACTGTTGTCATCGCTCTTTGCTCCCCTGTCTCTTTAATGCTGCAGTATTTGGGGCTGGCGCTTTGATCTGCTCTGGCACCGTGTTTTCACACAGCTGAAGGGCTATAAACTGTCCTCATAGGGGGTCGTTTTCTTGGAGACTCAGCAAATGCTTGGGGAGGCCAATTGCAACATTTTCTCACATATGGGATTTTTAGATGAACAAAGAAGTACTGATACATCATCCGAGCTGCCATTTAAGCATCTCTGAGATTTCTATGCATGCAGGGGGACATTCCTTGGGATAAGGACTCAGACTGCTTCCAGAGGTTCATTCGAGGTCTTCAGTAACCCTGACAGCAGGCTGTTGGCCAGTAAATGTGAAAAGTGAGAATGGCAGAAATTGCTAGTTGCCACTAAGTACCCATTCTCTCCTTTCTTGGTTTCTGATTCTGTTTTAGCCAGACTGACTCATGTGCCTAAGTTGTGGTGAACGAGAGGCAAGCAGAAATGTGTGGGACTTCCAGGGAGGTTTTGCAAAGGAACCTGGTTCAGTTGGAAGTAGGGCCCTGGTGCCCCACCTGCCTTCCTCATTCCTGCTCCTTTTGATGCAGCGCTGTGGCTGGAGCTCCACCAGCCGTTTTCTCTCATGAGGGGAGCTCAAGAATGGAAGCCACAGGCTCACAGTGAGACAGAGGGCCTGGTGCGTTGATTGCACCCACGGCTGCAGAGCCTTCCCACGCCCTTACGCACGTGCCTGGGCAGCGTGGCTTTGCAGCTCCCCCCATGAAGAGATGAAGTCTCTGTCTCCAGCTCTGGAATCTGGTGGGGAGAGTCCGAGCCTGAGTTGGGTGAGTAGGCTGACCTTGTGGGGGGTCGTCCTGATGCAGGGTCAGAGCCCGAGCAGGGGAGATGGTGGTGGCTGAGACTGGAAATTAATTACATATGGAAGGATAAGTTACTGCACCAAAGCTAATGGGAGCCAGGTTTCCCAGTGTCAGAGAAGAGAGTTACGAATACAGAAATGCAGAAAATTGGAATGAATCCTGTGGTATGGATTGGGTTGAGCGTATTGGTGTGTTTTTCAATAAATATAGATGTAGAAGTAAATGTGTGTATGTAGATACGGGCACGTATTCCTCTGAGGGAGCTGGTGGCAGACGTACCCAGCAGCAATAAGCAAACCTCACACCCAGATCTTGACTTCCAAATACGATTTTTCGCTAAGAGGAACAAGGGCTCCTTGGAGAATTGCTGATTCCAGGGCTGGTTCAGGGAAAGTACAAGATGAGCTTGGAATATCTTAAGACAGAAAACAAAGGGAAGTGCTCCAAGAATGATGAGGATGGGTCCAGGGCACAGGGAAGCCTTTTGGAATTAGCTCCATCTGTCTAATTAGGGACAATTTGAGCATCAAAAGAAATAATGGTAGCATAGGATGTAATAGGAAAACATAAGTCCATACAGATAGAAACAAATGCACGAGTGGCAGGTTTGATGGTGGATGAGATACCTGCACAAAGTACTCCTCACAAGATACTTACCAACTATAAAGGGCACACGAGTAACTGCACCATGGAGAAGCCTGGCAGTCCCCACCTTAGTCAAGTAATCAGAGTGAATGTCATCAATAGTGAGACAAATTGAAATCATGTGTCGCCTGATAGGCAGCGAGAACACGGCATCATTTCGCTATTCCTGCTGCAGGTGGATCTAATCAGGAGGCAACATCAGACAAAACCAAATTGAGGGACAGTCAACAAATGCAGTAGCCCGAAGTCTTTAAAAGATCATAAAAGTCAAAGAAAGACTGAGGGATTGTTGCGGAGATAAACTGTCAGATTTAAAGGACATGATTATTGAATGCAATTGGGATTCTGTGCTGGGTCCTTTTGCTATAAAGCATGTCTTTAGAACAATTGAAAAAGCTTGAAAGGGCCTGAGAGAAGGTGGTAATCCTAGTCGTGGATATTGCCTGATGTTGAGGATTGCGTGTGGTTAGATGAGAGACGTCCCAGTAGGAAACAGACATTAACATGTTCAGGGATGAAGGGACATCAAGTTGGCAACTAACCAATGGTTTGCTGTCTGCACAGATGTTCAGGAAACCCCCACCACACCCGAGAACCGGGGTCGATAGTCGGGAAGCACAAGTCGCTGGTGCCTGGGCCCTCCCAGCAGTCCAGGGAGACGGAGACCCCAGCAGGTGTGTGGCAAGCGTTCCAGGATCAGTTCTGCCCCCAGGGCTCAGGCTCCAGGGGGACTTCACAGGGGATGACATTTGAAGTGACCGGGAAACCTTGAAGGATGAGGGGGATTTTGCCAGGCAGGATGTTGAGGAAAGAAGAGTTAGGGGGCCTTAAAGGCGGCAGCAGCCTTGTGAGCAGAGAGAAACCAGGTCCTACCACAGCGCAAGTGAGGGCGGGGCGGGATGGGACCTGGCCTTTGTGAGCGGCGCAAAGAAATTTAGACTCAGCCCTCTGGAATTAAGCCATTGCTGAGAAACAAATCACCCCCAAAATTAGTGGCCGAAAACAAATCTTACCCTACGGTTTGTATGGGTAGAATTTGAGGGCTGCTTGGCCGAGTGATTCTGGCCTGGGGTCTCTCACAGGCTGCAGCCAGGGTGTTGGCCGTGCCGTGGGCAGCTCAGGCCCGCTCACGTGACAGTTGGCAGGCCTCAGTGCCTCTCCACGTGGCACCTCTGTAGAGAGGCTCACAGTGTGCCAGTGGCTCTCCTTGGAGTGAGGGAGCTGAGGGAGAGAGCAGAGGAAGCTCCCAGGGTGGAAGCCGCAGTCGTTTCATAACCTCACCTTGGAAGTAACATCCCACTTCCTCTGCGTTCTGTCTGTTGGAAGTGGGTCACTGAACCAGGCCTGTGTTCCAGGGGCAGGAATCACACGGGGACAGGAGTGCCGGGGCGGGCTCTGTGCGGGGTGTCTGAGAGGCTGCCCACCACAGCCCGCGTGGCCACACAAGCAGGCACGGCCTGGCACGTGTCCTGGAGAGGTCACCCCAGCTTTGGTGGGGAGTGGCAGCGAAGCCGTTTCAGAGATGGTCATCCAGGATGGAATTATGTGGGGAAAGGAAGGAGCATCGTTATCAGGTGGAAAAAACTGTGCACAGCCAGGGAGGGCCAGAGGGTCAAGGCCCTGAGTGGGCAGAACCGGCTTCTGCCGAGAGGGTTCTGCAGGATCCCTTGCTGTGAGAGCTACGTGGCAGTGACTTCGTTTCAAAACACATTTTCAAGTTGTGAAATATCAGGGCTGTTATTTTTTCAGTTATATCTTGTAAGCGCGGCAGTTCCTTGGCTGTCAGTAGTTAAATGGGCAAATGAAAGCTGTTAATGTTGTTGGGTAGGTTAACTGGACCAGGCTTTAACATTCCGAGTGATCCCTGATACTTGGATAACACTCTGATCTGCAGTCATGACCGTTAAGGGCTAGTGTCTCTCCTTTTGAAATCTTCCCTTTCTTTGAACTCTGACCTGAACACAAATTACTTTAAAGAATGAAGTTTCTACAGAGATTTTGGATTTTTAATTTTAGGCGCGTCATCACCAAGCCAGTTAGAACAAGATTATCTGTGAATTTTGGGAGTAGAGCCGCGTTTGCAGTGGGCAACAGAGTCAGGAGTTGGGGAGGAGGAGGTGGACTGGCCCTCGCTCGTGAAATATCGGAGAGAAGCTGTTTCAGGTCTAGATCGCTCCGGTCTTCTCCTTGCATCATTGTGCTGAAAATGAAAAACAAACACAACAACCATCCTTTAAACCTGTACATTCCCCAGAAAGAACAGCCATCTGGGGTGTGGTTAAAATCCTGCTTCTGGAAGGGTGACCTGGGGCTCCGCTCCCCTGTGACAGCAACTGCCACCTTGCTCGGGCTCACCCAGTGCAGAGCACTCAGAGCTGTGTCCTGTGTTATGCTGGTGACACCAGGTGTTGAAAGTAAAAAATGTAATTTATGCCACAGTTTTTAGATGGTCATTCTTGTTGCTTAATATTCATACTTAGGTTGACTTTGAATCATAGGAGAGTAACAACATAATGCTCTTAGAAAATTGGTACTCAGCGTTACTGTTTAAAGAATGGTCTCATAGTTACATTAAATGATGGGGAAATTGAAAGGGCTAATATGTACTAAACTTGGAAGGGTTACCTTTTGATTATCCTAAGGTTTTTTGTGTTATTGTCATTTTTATGTATTTTATTTTCCTTTTGTATATCTTGGACACTTAGAGCATTTTTTAAAAAAATATTTGTACAAATGTTAAATCTTTAAGATGAGAAGTTTGCTTTTTTGATTGATTGAAGTTTCCATGTAGATGAAGGTTAAGCAGAAATCTTTCTTAGAAAATCCCGTGAAAATGAATTAGTATACCTTATCTGTGTTTACAGTATACAGAGCAAGATGAATCCTCCTTAATCCAAAAGTTAATAATTCAAGACCATCACTATAAAACTGAAAGACCCTTCCCACAATCAATAGTTTTCCAAAAGGTTAATTGCCAGAATCATCTGGAGAGCTTTTTAAAATATTGTATTTTATTTTAAATAGAGGTTCCTCTCCCCTAACTCCCAATCTACTAAATCAGACTCTCTAGGGGAGGGGCCTGGAATGTAAATGTTGAGGCGTCACATGCAGCACATGCAGAGCTCAGGGCGCCACACACTGCGCTGCCAGCCCCGGCTGCTGCCGTCCAGTCCTCGTCCTTTGGCTCCTAGTAGCCCACGGCCCCGAGAGTTCCCTGCACCTTCACACTGGAGTCCTCAGCTCACGCCGTCCTGGAAGCCCCCTCTCTCTTTGCACCATAACTTCCCTGCCCCATCAGGTCGGTTCACGAGGTGCAGTCGGGGGCCACTTCCAAGTCACCCACAAGCAGAATTCATTCCTTTCTTTCCTGTTCTTCAGGACACGCTGTGCAAATACCTCTTTGATATTCAACACATCGGATTCTAATAATATATTTTATCTGTATCATTTTTAAAGATTTATTTATTGAGGTGAAATTCACCTAACAACCATTTAAAAGTGAAGAATTCCCATCAATTCATGAGTGGATCAATACAATGTGGTATATGTATACCATGGAGTATTACTGAGCCATAAAAAAAAATGGTGAACTAATATCTTCCATAACAACCTGGATGGAACTGGAGAGCATCCTTTTAAGTGAAGTATCACAAGAATGGAAGAACAAAAACCATATGTACTCACTACTAAATTGAAACTTATAGATCAACACTTGTGCACATATGGTAGTAAAATTCAACAGAAATCAAGTAGGTTGGGGGGGGTAAATTCACACCTAATGGGTACAATGCACACTGCATGGGTGACGGGCACACTTATACTTTGACTCAAACTGTACAAAAGCAATTCATGTAACCAAAACATTTGTACCCCAGTAATATTACGAAATTTTTTTTTAAAGTGAAGAATTCAGTGATATTTAGTACATTCACAATGTTGCGCAACCACCACCTCTGTCTAGCTCCAGAACATTTCCGTCATCCCAAAAGAAAGAAAAGCCCCATCCACACTAAGCAGTCCCCACTCCCAGCCCCCTCAGCCTCTGGCAGCCCCCAGCCCCCTTTCTGTTGCTGTGGCTTTACCTATTCTGGGAACTCCGTATCAATGGGCTCAGATAACATGTGACCCTTTGTGTCCAGCCCCTCTCGCTCAGGACAGCATTTTTGAGGTTCCTCACGGTGTAGCGTGGATCAGTGCCTTAGTTTGCTATACCCAGTACCACAGACTGGGTGGCTTAAACAACAGGATTTTCTCACAGTTCTAGAGGTTAGAAGCCTAAGGTCAAGGTGTCAACAGGGTTGCTTTCTTCTGAGGCCTCTCTGCTTAGCTTGTAGATGGCCGTTGTCTTGTCATGTCTCACGTGGTCTTTCCCATGTGCTGTGCGTGGCTGTCCTTGGTGTCTCTTCGTGTGTCTAGATTTTCTCCTCTTAGAGGGACACCAGTCAGATTAAGGATTAAGGGGCACCCTAAAGACCTCATTTTAACTCAATCATCATCTCTTTAAAGACGCTATCTCCAAGTACAGTCCCATTGAGTTACTGGGGGTTAGGGCTTTAATCCGTGAATTTTCAGGGGACACAGTTCAGCTCATAACAGTCAGTATTTCTTTTCTACAACTCCATTTATGCACCATTTTTCCACTGTAGAGTTCTTTGGCTTCAGGGCCCAGCCTCTTTCCTAGACCAGGAGCTGTAGAGCAGAGCTTGCGTCTGTGACCTCCTCCCAGCGTCAGCGAGTGCCGGGTGCTGTTGTGCAGTTACTGTGCCAGCAACGGTGAGCTGAGCATCCATTTCCCTGTCCAGGGTCCCCTGCATTCTCCATCCGCAGTAAGTGTACATACATGTGTGTGGAGCAGTGAGCTGGTGATCCCTGGGTAGCTCCTTTCTGTTGGCAGAGGGAGTTTTGAATTAAATATCAAAAGCTATCTTGTTATTTCTTTTTGATCAAATTAGAGAAAAGAAATTGGCTAATTGAGAATCCCAAGGACCAGATGAACGAGCATGTTCCTTTTCTCCCACATGCTGCATCATGGGGAACGAAGTTAAAGTGGGTCCCCGGCCCTTGAGGAATTCAGCAGAGAGAATGTAGGCTAGGGTGGACTGAGATGCAGAAAATCAGAGGCAGCTTGCGGCGGAGGCGGAGCTGAGGAGTTGGGGGGAAGATGCGACTGGGTGTCCGGGTGGTTAATAAAAGATTAGGAGGTGGGGAAGCCAGGGAGCCTTCCGGAGCACCAGCAGGTCAGCTCGGTGGAGCTTGGGCTGTGACTGCAGGGTGAGAGGCGAGGCTGGGGAGGCCGGTTTCTTGGAAAAGGAGATGGGACATCCTGAATGTCACTGGGGAGCCACCGAAGGGCTGAGTTCGGCCTCAGGCAGATCAGTGTGGCTTTGGGGCGAAGGTGGTGGGGTGGGGATCCTGGAAGGGAGACCACATTAGAAAGGGTTGCAGTTCGTAAGGGTTGAGGCCAGTTGCTGAGGTCCCCTGGGCGTGGCAGGGCCAGGCAGTGCAGGACGACAGGGCAGCATGGCTGTGAGCCACCAGCCTTGGGGAGGAACTCGAGGAAAGCAGGGAGCCAGTCTGAGCAAGACGGTGTGCGGACAGTGGCATGGCACACCCAGGGCAGCTGTGCGGCAGGTCCTCACGCCTGAGCATGGTGGGGAGAGGCCCAGAGAAGAGTCGAGATCCCCAAACAGAGAGGGGAGAGCAGAAAAGGGCATCCTGGCAGGGCCGCCTTCAGTGCTGTGCAGTGTTTCGTGGTGACGTGTGTTAGTTTGCTACGGCACAATGACAAAGGACCATGCAGCCTGGCGGCTTAAACACAGAAGTGCCTTTCCTCACAGTTCTAGAGGCTGGAAGACAAAGGTGTCGGCAGGGCTGGTCTCTCCTTGACTCAGAGATGGCTGTGTTCTCCTGTGCCCTCACGTGGTCTTCCCTCTGCGTGTGTCTGTGTCCTGATCTCCTCCTCTTGTAAGGGTACCAGTCCTATCGGATTAGCATCCACCCAACTTCGTTTTGACTTAATTACATCTGTAAAGACCTTATCTCCAAATCCAGTCACATTCTGAGGTGCAAGGGTTAGAACTTCAACACGTGAATTTGGGGTGGGGATAGAATTCAGCCTGTAACAGATGTAAACATAGGATTTATCTAAGTAAAGATTATGTGGCCTTTGCTTGCAATGCAAGGTGAGTCACCCCTTGATTTGCTTGCTTTTCCAAGTGCGTGGGGGCTGGGGGGATGGGAGCCCTTTCTTCCAGGTGGTTGAGGGCTTGAGCTCCAGCCCTGCTCAGCTGCTTGTGAGCTGTCTGGCTTTGGGCAGGTCGCCTGCCCTCTCTGTCCCAGCTTCCCAGCTTCCTCCTTAGTCCAGCTCCACAGGCCACCGTGAGCCTGAAGTCAGTTCCGATAGGCACGTGCTGTGTGAGCGCCAGGTGTGATAACTGCTGTGATACCTGGTTCGGAGAGGATGGTGTTTATACAAGGAAAACATTTTTTTTCCTGTGCAAAACTAAAATGTATTTATGAAAATGGAAGTCAAGACTCAGGGCTTCACTGACCTCAGTTGTATAGAATATCCAGGGTAGTTTCTGTCAAGGTCCACACAGGCAGTGGGCAGGGGCTTGCCATTTTATAGAAGAATAAAATTCCACAGTGATGTCTGCGTACTACCCGTAATTTGAGCCTTCATGTGGCACTTACGAGATAGGCCTGATGAGAATTTCTGTCCCCGTTCAACATCACCTAAGCCCCAGTGAAGGTGAGCGAGGTCACTTAGGCCCCAAGCCTGGACCTTTCGCACCCCACTACCGTCCTCACCTTGTAGCAGCCCCAGCACTGATGCTCCGTCTCCCGTACCTTCTCAGGGCAGGGAGGTGCTGGGGTGTGACCTTTAACCAGAATTAATGTTTTTCTCTTTGTTGTTTATTTCATTCAAAACAACCACCATTTGTTGGACCCACCCGTGCCAGGCACTTGCTCTCTTAGGGGTGCCTGCTCTCCTCTTGAAGGTGCTGGGGTCTCACTGGACAGAGAAACTGAGGCTCAGAAGTCTGGTCATTTGCCAGGGTCATGAGCCCAGGGCCCCCCACTGAGCCCCTGAGGGCCCCAGGTGGAGGCGTCCCAGGTTCTTCTAAGTAGGAGAATCTCTGCTGCACAGAGGTGCTTTTCTTCTGAAGATGGCATGCACTTGATCTGCCGGGAGGACCGCTACCCCTTGCATGGTGTTTGGCCTGCGCTGCACATTCCAGAACCTCATTTCCTTTCAGTGTTCATAGTCCCAGGTAAGGTAAGGCCATGTGTCTCAGAACTCAAAAGAGCCTCTGAAGTAGAAAATTCCACTGACAAGTCTCCACCCCTGCTATCTCCCCTAACAGCCATCACTTTCGCTTCTGTAAACTCCCCTACGGCACGGTACTGAGGTGGCTGACCCTGCCCCGCTAAAGGTAACCACATTGCAACTGTCAGCTGTGTCCCTCTTCCTCCCTAGGCGGAATGTATAAAAGACTGCCGCACTCTTTGTTCGGGGCTCAGAATTCCGTGGGGCTCGGGATTTGGTGGCGAGTCCCCTCTGAGCCCCCCGGCATAATAAAACCCGTTTTGCTGTACTTCCGTGTGCCTCTGGGTCTCTTCCCGGTCAATTCTGCTGTAACGCCTCCGCGGCCAGACACAGCACCAAGGTGGGTCAGAAGAGGCAGGGCCCACGTGGGCACTGGTACTAACAACAGCCGTCAGGAGTAGGCAGCTCTCTGGAGCCATTCTTGACCCATGTGGAAATCTTGCTTATCCCAGAAAATGATAACCAAGAGGAAATATACAACAAAGCCCAGGGAAGTAGTGTTAATAATTAATGGCAAAGTATGAGGAGCAGTATAACTGGAGATACAAAAACTGAATGTGCCAGGAATATTAATGTTTAATGAGACATGGGCGAGTGTAGCCAGGAGCTCACCCACAGTGCCCAGTCAGCTTGGGGAAGAAGAGGTGAGTGCACCTGGGGCTGTGCGGGTGGTCTCGGAGGGATAAAGTGACACCCCACTGTCCTGAGCCCTGGGGGAGACACGGGGAGTGCAGGCCAGGCTGTCGGAGTCACTGGGATTGCAAAGATTCTGGCCCAGTTTCCCCCTGCGTACATCAGGCTTGTTAGAGCTCATGTCCCAGTTCTTTAGAACATCACTTCATTGTACTTTAGGACACTGTGTCCTGGGAACACACTTACCCAAGCAACCTTGGCCAAGAGTCTAGGAAAACAAAGATAGATTATATGAAGAAATGGAATTGTCTGCAACAAAACCCAAGTTGAGATAAAGCGATTTCACAGGGGCCAGAGATGGCAGAGACCTAAGAGTCCTTACCTGGGAGGGGCCAGCAGGTGAAAACAATGGAAGCAAATGTTTGTCCCTGGCAGTGATCCCTGTTAAACCCCCTCAGGGCCTGGCTGAGGAGGTGGGGTGGGGGGGTGGCTGTCAGTTTCCCTTCCTCTCTGGAAGTGGAGTTAAGCTCCCCTGGGCAGAAGACTGAGAAAGGAAACCCTGGAGAGACTTCCCAGCCCCTGCATTCCAAGTGGGAGAGAGGAATGCACGAGCCACATGGAGCACTAACATATTACAAAACAAGCAAAGGTGTGGGGGATAAAAGGACTTTGTTCAAATGCTTTTGCTTTTTAAAATAAATTAGCTTTATTGGTTTATGTGCAATCAAATCCACCCATTTACTATTTAAAGTTCAATGAATGTTTTTGAAAGGTTCCATGAATTTTGTGACAAATGTCTATAGTTACGTATCTGCCACCAAAATCACAATATGGGCCGTCCATCTCCCCAAACCTGCCCTTGGGCCCCTTTGCAGGCAGTCTCCCCCGCTGTGAGGCCCCCGGCAGCTCTGTCCCCAGGCCTTGCCTTTTCCAGGATGTCGTGGACAGGTGCAGTGTGTGCTCCCGTGTCTGGCCCCTTCTACTCAGCAGGTGCAGCGTGGTGTGTCTGTGTTGCTGTGTCTGCACTCCGGCTTGTTTGTGCATTCCCAAGTTGATGGGGGTTTGGGTTCTTTCCAGTTATTGGCTGTTATCAATAGAACTGCTGTAAACATTCATGTGCAGGTCTGTATTTTATTTTTGATTTTAGGAATCATGGTTCTTTTTTTTTTTTTAACTGGCATACATAACTGAATTATATGTAATACAACATCTTTTTGACAGCAGCTAGATTGCTTTTTTAAGGCTTTCACAATCACCCATGAACAATTACATTTATGATAGAAATAGTTCTAATGTTATTTTTATATTCACAATGAACTCTGTGGACTCTGTGGAGAATTGCAGTATTTTAACAGCTTTATTGAGATATAACTCACATATCATACAACTGACCCATTTAAACTGTACAATCCAGTGGTTTTTAGTATGTTCACAGAGCTGTGCAGCCATCACCCCAATCAGTTTCAGAACATTTTCATCATCTGGTAAAGAAACTCCAGAACCATCTGTCATCAGTCATCCTCTATTTCTCTCCTCCCCCCACCCACCCCCAGCCTCACACAATCACTGGTCTTGGTTTTGTTCCTGTGTTTGCCTATGTGGACAATTGTGGACAGGTGTAAGAACAAGTGCTATTTGTCTTTCTATACCTGGCTTATTTCTCTTAACATCATGTTCTCCATTCGTGTACAGGTCTTAATGTGGATAAATGGGTTCACTTATGTTGGGTATATTCCCAATAG